>MU756517.1:59723-184860 GCA_026770625.1 Nicotiana glauca | reverse complement strand
TAGCTTCATTGTTGTTAATGATATTTAAATAATTGGTTTTGAGCTTCATGTTCGGGTTGAGAGTGTAAATGGTCGGGCTTGCCTAGTTGTTGTGTTGGGCGCCATCACGACCGGGATTGGGGTCATGACAATGCTGGTAAGTGCCTAGCCTAACCTCGGCGAAGTAGTGGCGAGGCTAGGACCAGACTACCAAATAAACCTTTGCAAGATAGCGTACAAAGTAAGAGGAAGCAGATAACAGTGATGGAAACAATAATCAACCAGTGACATCAATGGCAGGGAACAAAGACAACATAATTTTTTCTCAACAAATAATAAATACAAGTACAATCAATTAATGAAGTCCTTCAAATATAAGTCGTTTGCCTTTAAATTCTTCAAGTAATAATCTCTGAGATAATATGCTTTTCAATGAGTATATATTTCCTTCAAATAAATATCTTTCAAATAATTATCTTTCGAATATAATTCTTTCGAGTACAGGTCACCTTGTGACGCCTCATTTCATAATCACAATGATATAGGCCTCAACCCACTTTCATAATTTTACGGCATCTCGTTGCCATATTTATATTACAACCGCACGGAAAACTCATGCACCATTAAATGAAACCATAATATTTTTACCGGCACCTCGTGCCTATGTCATAATCTGTCATTAATAAAATCATCATATTTTTCCTGGCACCTTGTGCCTAAATGTTTCTGTCTCACATTTCACAACAACATTCTCATGTTACTCAATTCATAGGGTTCATAACCCAATACAATTAAGAATGCTCAAAGAGTCTCATTTACTTAATATAAAGTAGAGTACAACTTTCAACCCATTTAGGAAATCAACTAAAAAAGATGAAGTTATATTTAGAAATCATTTGATAAAGAAAATACCCTTTTCAATTAAAGTACAATATCAAATGAATTATTACCTTTAATACGAGATATCAATAAATCAAATATAGAAGAAATTCCCTTCTAAGTAAAGTACAACCTCAAACGGTTTAAGAAAAATTTAGCTGAGAAATCAATTGAGTTAAATATGTACAACTGTTGAAATTTGAAGTATTGAACATATAAAAATAACAAGGCGAAGTATTGTAAACACTATGGATTCCAACAAAAAGGATCACAACAGTAAAAGGATCTAAACAGTTAATACACTTGAATTGTTAATAACAAGTAACACAGCAAACAGAAAGTGAACGTAAAGGACAACATAACTCAATTAGAATCAAGAAAATCAAGGACAAGTGCACTAACCCTTGGTGCTTTTACTCTCGTCCTCACCATAAGAATCAATATAAAATGTACGGCATCACCTTTTGTGCTTTTACTCTCATCCTCACCATGAAATCAATATAATCAGCACGGAATTGTACATCGTGCGGCACATTATCACGCTTCGAGCTTTACAATCTTTCTCACAAAATCATACACGGCATCACCCTTCGTGCTTTAACAATCTTCCTCACAAAATCATACACGACATCACCCTTCGTGCTTTAACACTCTTCATCACCCAAAAAACAATCACAAGAAATAAGGGCAAAGAAATAAATAAAATCACAATAAAATTTGGGCAAGGGGAACAATAGTACAACAATCAAATTCCGGCAAGGGAAACAACATCAAAATAATAACATCCCAGCAAGGGAACAATAGTACAACAATCTAATCCGGTAAGGGAAAACAACATCAAAACAATAATATCTCGGCAAGGGAACAGTAGTACAACAATCAAATCCCAGCAAGGGAAACAACATCAAAACAATAACATCCTGGCAAGGGAACAATAGTACAACAATCAAATCCCGGCAAGGGAAACAACATCAAAATAATAACATCCTGGCAATGGAAGAATAGTACAACAATCAAAATAATAACATCTCGGCAAGGGAACAGTAATATTTTAATAATATTCCGACAAGTGATCAATAATATCCCGGCAAGGGAACAATAATATCAAGACAATAATAACATATGAAGCGTACTAAACCACAACGGAGTCATAACAATTATAATACAAGACTCACTGGCATGCTTGACACCAACGTATTGATACTCGTCACCATGCCAATACGTCGTACTCCAATATTAACATGTAAAGAATAAGACACATCTCCTAATCCCTCAAGCTAAGGTTAGACCAAACACTTACCTCGCTTTGCAACCAATCGAAAATTCCAACAAGCCTTTGCCTCGCGAATTCGTGCTCGAAATTCTCAAATCTAGTCATAAACAATTCGATTCAGTCAATAAAAATTATATTAATTAATTCCATATGAAATTCTATATTTTCCATTAAAAATTCGAAATTGCACTAAAAATTCGCCCGTGGGGCCCACGTGTCGGAACCAGACAAAACTCACGGAATATGAAACCTCATCCAGCCACGAGTCTAACTATACCAAAATTACTAAATTTAGATAACATTTCGACCCTCACATCCTCAAATATATCTGAGAGAGTTTTCAAACTCTTCCAACTAAATCCACAGATTAAATACCAAAACTAGTAATAGATTCGGGTAATCTAACCAAAATTAAGTTAAGAACACTTACCCCGTTGTTTTCTCTGAAAATCTCTCGAAAATCACCTATTCCCGAGCTCGAATTTGATAAAAAATGGAAAATGGGACGAGTCCCATTTTCAGAACTTAACAATCTACGCAGAAAATGTCGGGGCACTGTTCACGCATTCGGGTACTGTTCATGTGGTACTGTTCACTATACTATTCATTGGTTACTATTCACGGGTACTGTTTACAGACACTGTTCGCGGTTACTGTTCATATGCTGTAGAAAAATCAGCAACTGTCGAAAGACAAATTTCAGTAGCCTTTTTATATCAGTTAACCTTCCGAAATCCACCCGAGGCCCTCGGGACCTCGACAAAATGCATCAACCAGTCCTAAAACATCATACAAACTTAGTCGAAACCTCAAATCACATCGAATGACTTAAAGCAGCGAATCTCACCCCAATTCAAGCCTAATGAAACTAGGATCGTTCAACTTCTATATTCGATGCAAAAACCTATCAAATCAAATCCGACTGACTTTAAATTTTGCACACAAGTCATAAATGACATAACGAAGCTATGAAAAGTTTCAAAACTGCAGTCTGACCCCGATATCAAAAAGTCAATCCTCGGTCAAACTTTCAAAAAATCTTCTATTTTCCAACTTTTTCCAAAATGCACCAAATTATTTTACAGACTTCCAAATCCAAATACGAATATGCGCCTAAGTCCTAAATCACCATACGAAGCTATTGGAATCATCAAAAATCTAATCCGAATTCATTTACTCATATTTCACCTTCTGGTCACTTTAATTCAACTTAAACTCTTTCTCTTACTGGAGACTAAGTGTCTCAATTCCTTTCAAAACTTTTCCAAAACCGAACCAATTTTCCCGGCAAGTTACATAAGAACCGTAAAGTATGAATTTAGCAGTTTTATTTTGGGAAACAAGGTTGTACTTATTCAAAACGACCGGTCGGGTCGTTATATTCTCCACCTCTTAAGCAAACATTCGTCCTCGAACGTACTAAGATTATTCTGAGGTCTCAAATTTGATGTTTCTACTTTTACACATATACTCGTGGTTGATCCCATATTAGTGCATTCGAAATAATTACGATAATACCGTTTTAATTTAGATTATCTCCTTTATCCATATTTGTAAAACTTAAGATCAATAATTTCTTACACTCTAATTATTTTCAGAAAGGTCCGATCTTCACATCAACACGCGATATTAGTATCGATTGGCTTTAGCAACTCGTGCCTACACACCCATCAAATACGGGGTGTTATATTCTCCCCCACTTAGGGTCATTCGTCCTCAAATGAGAAGTAAAACCCGTCTTCAAACACATAATGTAACTTATCTCTTTCTTTGCACATCTCAATATCCCAAATTTTTCTAACTTCCAAATTTTTCAGAAATTTCGGCAGAGTCTGCCCTGTAATTGGGCCTATCCACCTGCTAGAGTAACACCAAAATAACTCCTAATAACACATACACAACTCAACAAATCACCATAATGTATTTATCAATAACACCAATCTCCTCATCACAAGCGTGACACTATCATAAAGATATTTCAACATGAAACACATCATATGTATGACCTTAACCACATCTCTGGTTTTAATAGTTGTACATAATCGATTACAAAATTGCCAATTAACTTCACGTTAATAAATTCTTGTTTCAAGATTTCACTTTACTAACAACGTAGCATGAAGACCGTATAATTACATACCCTGATTAATGATTCACAATTGACGTCACCTGGGCACTCACCTTGTAGGCTAAACTCAATAGTTACAATACAAATTTGGCAAATTATGCACATAGATATTCATACGAGAATTTTCAAATAAGCCTTATAGGCATGACTCCCCATAAGTACTATAGTAATTTTTTTTTTAAATTTCACAAAGGGAGAATTTAAACACATAAACCTCTCACCACAAGAACCTCGTCCTTATATAACCTCCATCACAGATTGTAGCTCGGTTTAAATATTTCATATCATATAAAATGTGAGGATCTCGTCCTCAACTATGAATCACAAGTATTTTGCACATTTGTGCCAACTAAAAATTTACATTTCCTTTCTTCCTCATTTCAAATAATTTCCGTTAAACAAAATCACAACATACAATGATCCCTCATACCGGTAGAGCATATAATTTACAACTGAAATCAATTATTTAGAAATTACATCAAACTCATCGAATTGATTAACAAAAGTCACTTTTACCATGTCAACTATTTTTAGTTACCAACACATAATGATAGACATAGCCATCTCCATATAATTTCCCAATAGGAGTATTCACATAAGTAAATTTAAGATTACGAAGCTCACTCATGAGTAGAGCATATTAGGAGGACTTGCCCCGATACTCATAACCAAATCAAGTTAAGGAAATTATTCTTTTGTGATAACTCGAGTTCGTACTTGTAACGACTCCATATAGTGTAGCGACCTCAACTATACCATAGCAAATACATCAATGGGTTGGGCCTCCACCTCTTAGGCGCCATCTACCCACTTTTTCTCCACCCCTAATTGGTAGTGTAAGTAAAGTACTAATTGTAACAGAGTATGTGGCACGTGTGCTCTGATGGAACAGATTTCTCCCAAGTCTATGAAAATTTCTCAAGATGTTCCTAGTATCACCATTTTCATAACAACCCATCCGTAGCTCGATTGCTCATACTGAGTCTGTACCTGATAACTTAAATAACCATTATAGGAAATTCCATGCCATTGATACATTAAAAGATGACTTCCCCACGTGAGTGTTGTGATGAACTTAAGCACTACGAGTATACTGAATATGTTTCCATGAACCGGCTTGTAACGTCCCGACCGGTCATTTTGAGAAATTAAGCTCCGTTCAGCGGCATAAGGTCTGGAACAGCTTCAGAATATGAGTATCGACTTGTATGCATGGTGGAATTCGGATTTCGGATGGTTTAGAGTCAAATTTAGAGAAGAAACCTTATTTTGGAAGTTAGAACAGTGAAAAGTTGACCGAAATTGGACTTTTGGGAAAAGGACCCCGGAATGGGTCGTGGATGATCTCAACAGCTTCCTATGGTAATTTTGGACTTAGGCGCGTGTCCAGATTCAGATTCGGAGGTCCGTAGAGTAAATTGAGGCATTTCGGCGAAAGTTGAAGTTGGAAAATGAAGAAGCTTGACTCACAGTTGACTTTTGGGATATCATGGTCAGAATGCGATTCCAAGAGTTGGAACAGCACCATTATGTCTTTTTGGACTTATCTGCAAAATTTGGCGTCATTCCGAGTTGAATTGATAGGTTTCGGCATGGGTTTCGATATTTGAAGATTTAGAAGTTCATAAACTTGATTTTTGGTTTGATTCTTCATTTTGATGTTGTGTTATATGATTTGGAATTTCGATCGAGTCTGTGTTAGGTTATATGAGTTGGGTGTATGATTAGATGGGGTCCCTGTTCTGAAAAGGGGAAAATCCGAGGGTTTATTTCAAAAGTTAGATAAATCAAAATTTAGCTCGGGAGAAGGCGATTTTGGGTTGATTTTGAAGAGGAAATCACTGGGTAATGTTTCCTTAACCTTATTTAGTTGTTTTCTATCAATATCTAGTTAAATCCACCATTAGAATTCGAATTCAAGGTCAAAATTGGGGAAAATATGATAAAGCTTCTTAGACTTAATTATTGTGTTTTGAGTGGGCATTTGACCTACGATTTGGGAGATTCTTATATGGTTAGACTCGTGAGAGTACGAGGTTTTTGAAAATGTTAAAAATTTTCGATTTCGAGCCGTTGGCCTGAGGGGCGTTTTGATCATTTTACCTAATTTCGTGCTTTACCTTTGAATTAAATGATAGAATCAGTTACTTGAGATGCTAATTACAATGTGTGATTTAATTGAATAGATTTGAGCCATTTGGAGTCGAGAACTCATGGCAAGAACGTGGTTTCTAGTTGATTTTAGCTGGTTTGAGGTAAGTATTTTGCCTAACCTTGTGTGGGGGACTTCACCTTAGGATTTGAGTCTTCTATGTTGATTGTATTTCCTTGCACGATAGGTGACGAGTGTGTGCTCGGATTTATTTGTGGTAAATTGATCCTTTTAGGCTCTTAGACCCTTATCATCACTGAGTTTGAAGTTGTTCTCGATATAATTGAGTTCTCTGCTATTAGTTTCACCTCTACATGTCTTACTTGAAACTTATTTGACCTTTTGGTGTATACTTGTTGCCAAATTGATTTATACCTGTCTAACTATGGACGCTTACCCTTCTATAGTCACAGTATCATCCCTAACCGCTTGTCTTTATTTGAAAAAAAAAAACAGTGTTTCTATCTCTCATATGATTAATTGGTCTTAATTGGAAAGAAGTTAGATATCCTAGGTTTAGATGATATTTCCTTAATTGTAATTATTTGATTCATGTTAACTTCCTTATTGTCTGGACACTTCTTGATCGTAATTTCCTTTGTGACGTCGTGCAAATATGTTATATACCCAATTGTTGTGGTCACCGGTGTAGCTATCACACACTTATTATGTCTTGTTATTTGTAGAGGTTATCGTGCTTCTTGGTTTTCCTTGACCCTTCTTATGTATTGTTGGTTCCCTTGCCAGGACGTTATTATTTCTATTGTTGGTTCCTTTGCCGGAACATTATTATTTATATTGTTGATTCTGTTTCCGGGACGGTATCATTTCTATTGTGGATTCCATTGCCGGGACGTTATTGTTTCTATTGTGGATTCCCTTGCCGGGACATTATTGTCTTCTATGGTTGACTCCCTTGCCGGGATGTTGTTGTTCTATTATTTGGGTGAGAAAGAGTGATAAGGCACGAAGGGTGATGTCGTGCACATGTACATTTATGTTGATTGGGCTGTAATGCGGGATACCAAGAGATCCCTAGCACAAATATTGAGGATACCAAGAGATCCCCAGTACTTATATTGAGGATACCAAGAGATCCTCGGGATACCAAGAGATCTGCAGTACTTATATTGAGGATACCAAGAGATCCCCCACAATTATATTGAGGATACCAAGAGATCTTCGGGATACTAAGAGATCCCCAGCACATATATTGAGGATACCAAGAGATCCCTAGTGCATATACTGGGGATACGAAGAGATCCCCAGCACACAAATTTATGTTTGGGACTACAGGACGATATCCTGGGAGATCCCCTATTAAACTCATTTTGTTATGAGCTGATGTTTTTGTTGATTCTATCCGTGTGAAAACATTTCTGGTGCTTGCCGTTCCGTCTCTTAAACTTACTAGTTGGTAGATTTCTTGTCAAACACACTTGCACAAGCATACACGTAGTTGGACTCTCCCCATTAGAGGTGAATACCTTCCGATATTTCTATGGGTGGAGATACGCCCTTGTTATCCATTATATATGTGAGAGTGGCCCTAGTTATCCAGTTAGTTGTCAGCATGATCGTGAGATTGATGGGGCACATGATGCCAGGTGTTAGATTTCAGATGATGGGCTTTCTTGAGCTTTGATTCGTCCGAGACTTGGTGAAATTGTAGTAAGAGTTGAATAAGACCTTATGTGGACATCATTGGGGAATGTGAATTGTTGACTAGTGGCCCTTGTTGTGTCTGTATCTTAGGATTTGGATTGTGATTCTGCCATCATTTTGTATCATCATTTATTATATTCTCGTTGTTACTGTTGCCCTTCCCTTTATTGTTATCTGTAGCATTTTTTACTATCCATGCAGACTTTATATATTTATATATCGTTTCCTTATCTACCATGATTATACTATTTATTTCACCGGCAGCTGCCTTGACTGTTCCTCGTCACTACCCCACCGAGGTTAGTCTTGGTACTTATTGGGCGCCGTTGTGGTGTGCTCATGCTACTCTTCTGCACACTTTTGTTGTGCAGGTACAGGTACTCCCATTCAGTTCTGTCAGCCTTGGAAAGAGGCGTATCGGTAGAGACTTCGAGGTATATCTGCTACATACGCAAACCGAGGAGTCCCTTTCCAGCTTTCTGTAATAAGTATAGTTCTTTCAGTATTTCTCCTTTGTATAGACATTCTTGAGTCAGAGCCGCTTATGTATCCCTTAGCTTATGATTTGTGAGATTTCGGGTTTTAGGAATATTTGTTAGCTTCGAGACTTGTTGCTGTATGTGCCAGGCGACACCTTAAACACTGATTTATTTCACTTGTTCAGTTTAATTACTTTTTTCGCAAATTGGTTTATCTTCCGCATTGTTAGGCTTACCTAGTCATAGGGACTATGTGCCGTCACGACACGTTCATGGAGGGTGAACTGGGGTCGTGATAAGTTGGTATCAGAGTTCTAGGTTCATAGGAGTCACAGATCACAAGCCAGTTTATTAGAGTTTCGTGGATCGGTACGGAGACGTCTGTACTTATCTGCGAGAGGCTACGTAACCGTTAGGGAAATTTCCATTTCATTTGATTTCCCTGTAGTGCGAGATTTTGGCATTTACAATCATAAACCTCTGCCTTCCACTCTCTCACCGTTGGTGAGGACAAGTACTGCCCGAGGTGATCAGGCACCCGCGCCCCTTGCTGCAGCCATCGGAGGTTGGGGCCGGGCTAGAGTTCGAGGACGCACGCATGGTGCAGCGAGAGCACCTATGCAAATGGCCGCCGAGGTACCACCAGTAGATCTAGCCGAAGTTCGAGCATCTGACATGCCTAAAGCTACTACTACTCCAGCCCTTCAGGAGACTTTGGCACAGTTCATGAGTATGTACACCATTTTGGCTCAGGCAGGATTGCTTCCGCTTACTGCAACTACGCCCCAGGCCGGGGGAGGAGCACAGACTCCCGCCGCTCGCACTCCTGAGCAGCGAGAGCATGTTAAGCAGGTCCCTGAGGTTATTCCTACGTTGCCTGCAGCACCAGTTCAGCCCGAGAGCATGGCAGCGGCTCTCGAGCAGGAGAAGATGAGGCTTGAAAGGTTTAAGAGGTATAAGCCTCCTGAGTTCAGTGGTTTAGCATCGGAGGATGCCCTGGAATATCTTGATGAGTGTTATCGCATTCTCCTTACTATGGGTATCTCCGGATCGAGCGGGGTTTCTTTCACTACTTTCCATCTTCGAGGAGACGCCTATTACTGGTGGCGCACCTATGAGTTAGACAGCCCAGACGAGGCAGCTTCACTGACTTGGACCCAGTTTTCAGATATGTTTCTGCGAGAGTTTGTTCCTCAGAGCCTCAGGGATGCATGGCGCATGGAGTTTGGGCATTTGCGTCAGGGTGCTATGACCGTCTCGGAGTATGCTGTCCGATACACCAGTTTGGCTAGACATGCCTCAGCCTTGGTTTCTACTGTTCTTGAGAGGGTTCGTCGATTTATTGAGGGACTTATTCCCAGCATCAGGTCCAGTGTGGCTTGTGAGTTAGAGATGGACATTCTATATCAGCAAGTGATAAACATTGTTAGGAGTATAGAGGGTATGCATGCCAAAGAGAGAGGGCAGGTAGGATCATGGGAAAGAGAATGGACGAGATCATGAGAGATATCTGAGGAGGAGATGAGGCCTCATAGACTGGTGAGATATACTCGTCCTTTTTTTGGAGGCAGGGCACGTCATGGTAGAAGTTTTGCGGGTCAGCCAGTTCAGTTCACGCTTCAGAGTATGCATGGTGATTTAGGTGTTTAGGGGCCTTGGAGTACCCGTACCGCACAGTTCCCACCACCTCGTCAGCAGAGAGGGTGCATTGAGTGTGGATATACTAGCCACATGGTGAGAGATTATCCCAGACTTCGGACCGATGTGTCACAGCGAGGTATTTAGGCGGGTAGAGGGCGCCTAAGAGGGGAAGGCCCGACTCGTTGACCTGTTCATATTGTAGGTTTGAGGTCGGTGTGCCAGCTAATGTCATTCAGGTACGAGTTTAGTTTGTTATAGTGGGCACTATCTGTAGTTCATCACAGTTCTGCTTATCGGGGCGGATTTCCTTGTTTGTTGCTCCATTTATGGGAGCGCTTTATGATTTGCACTCCGTCTATGTGATTATCCTGTTGGGAAGTTTTATGAGTGATAGCCATGTCTATTATCTGATTCTAGTCATTGTCGAGAGTTACGAGGTTTGTAGTATTTTCCTGTTGTTTGTTTTGGTAGGCTTGATGTGACTTCTGAGCATTCTTGGTTTCGAGCTGTGATTTCTATGCTCCACCGGTGTGGGATCTGGTTTGTGTTGTAAATTGTAGATGGTATTGATCTAGTGAGAGTCTCTAGATGGGTTGATGTGTTCCCTACTTGTGATTCAGTGTTGAGGGCGGGACCCTCGTGATTTCAGGTGGCTTGATATGTTGAGACCGGGCTGTGTACTACGGTGAGAGTTATATCAGTATAAGTTCCTTGTGAGTCCTTTATATGCTTTCATTCCTTCTTGTTAAATGTCCTGGTAGATTTGCGTTGTAGAATAATTTGTACTAGTTTGAGTTGTTTGTTAGCTCCCTTATGTGTTTTCCCTTCCCATATTCATTCATTTTCGTTTTATGCTTCTTGAGTTTTACTTTGTGGGGTGTGTACCCATTGGTGTTGGCTAAGATTTGGTTATTCGGGTGTATTGTTATGTGGTTTTCGTAGTTATTGTATCATTGCCAGTGTTGTGGAGGTTTGAAAAGAGTTCCTGTGAAGATGAGGCTTATGGCCGGTACGAATTTGATCTCAGGCAAGTATTGCTATCAGAAATGTTATTGTGGGCCTATATATGGTGTGTCATGTTGTGTGGATGTACCCCGTGTGTGTTGTCTTGTATTGAAATAGCTGGTTGAGACTGATACCGGATATGGACTTAGAATCGAGTCTTTTGGGAAACGGATGAAAGGAGAGAATTCTGGCTTGAAGGCTTAATGGTATTCCTAGAAAGGTTAATTTCAGTTGAGATGCCGTCGTCGTGCTTATATGATTTGGGGTGACGTGGGATCAACCGCCGGTGTATGTTGGAAGTGCGCACTCAGTGACTTGAGGACTTCGAGGCGAATCTTAGCACGTTCGAGGATGAACTTTGGTTTTAGGAGGGGGAGGACGTAACGACCCGACTGGTCATTTTGAGAAATTAAGCTCCGTTCAGCAGCATAAGGTCTGGAATAGCTTCAAAATATGAGTATCGACGTGCGTGCATGGCGGGATTCGGCTTTCGGATGGTTTAGAGTTAAATTCAGAGAAGAAACCTTGTTTTGGAAGTTAGAACGGTAAAAAGTTGACCGAAATTGGACTTTTGGGTAAACGACCCCGGAATGGGTCGTGGATGATCTCAATAGCTTCGTATGGTGATTTTGGACTTAGGCGCGCATCCGGATTCAGATTTGGAGGTCCGTAGAGTAAATTGAGGCATTCCGGCGAAAGTTGAAGTTGGAAAATGAAGAAGCTTGACCCATAGTTGACTTTTGGGATATTGGGGTCGAAATGCAATTCCGAGAGTTGGAACAGTTCCGTTATGTCATTTTGGACTTGTCTGCAAAATTTGGCATCATTCCAAGTTGAATTGATAGGTTTTGGCATGGGTTTCGATATTTGATGATTTAGAAGTTCATAAACTTGATTTTTGGTTTGATTCATCGTTTTGATGTTGTGTTATATGATTTGGAATTTTGAGCGAGTCTGTGTTAGGCTATATGACTTGGGTGTGTGATTAGACGGGGTCCCGGTGGCCTCGGGTGTGTTTCGGATGCCCAACGGGCAAGTTTTTGGAGTTGGAAGAACATTTGCAGCAACTCTTCTGATATTTTCGCTTATGCGGTTTAAGAACCGCAGAAGTGGAGCCGCAAAAGCGCCTGGCTCACCGTAGAAGCAATTTGGGCATATTCTTCAGAGACCGCAGAAGCAGTTTAGTTTCCGCAAAGGCGGAACCACAGAGGCGGTTCTTGTGACCGCAAAAGGGGAACTTGTGATTTAAGTAAGGAGTCATAGAAGCTGCTCGTGGTCTACATGTGCGGGACCGCAGATGCGGTCACTTGTCCGCAGAAGCGGAAAGCACTATTCTGAAAAGGGGAAAATCCGAGGGTTTATTTTAAAAGTTAGAAAAATCAAAATTTAGCTCGGGAGAAGGTGATTTTGGGTGGATTTTGAAGAGGAGATCACTGGGTAATGTTTCCTTAACCTCATTTAGTTATTTTCTATCAACATCTAGTTAAATCCACCATTAGAATTCGAATTCAAGGTCAAATAGGATGAAACTTCTTAGACTTAATTATTGAGTTTTGAGTGGGCATTTGACCTCCGATTTGGGAGATTCTTATATGGTTAGACTCGTGAGAGTACGAGGTTTCTGAAAATGTGAATTTTTTTTATTCCGAGCCGTTGGCCTGAGGGGTATTTTGGTCATTTTACCTCATTTTGCGCTTTAGCTTTCAATCAAATGATAGAATCAGTTGCTTGAGACGTTAATTACAATGTGTGATTTAATTGAATAGATTTGGGCCATTTGGAGTCGAGAACTCGTGGCAAGAACGTGGTTTCTAGTTGGTTTTAGCCTGTTTGAGGTAAGTATTTTGCCTAACCTTGTGTGGGGGACTTCCCCTTAGGATTTGAGTATTCTATGTTGATTGTATTTTCCTTGCACGTGAGGTGACGAGTGTGTGCTCGGATTTATTTGTGGTAAATTTATCCTTTTAGGCTCTTAGACCCTTATCATCACTGAGTATGAAGTTGTTCTCGATATAATTGAGTTCCCTGCTATTAGTTTCACCTCTACATGTCTTACTTGGAACTTATTTGCCCTTTTGGTGTATACTTGTTGTCAAATTGATTTATACCTGTCTAACTGTGGACACTTACCCTTCTATAGTCACAGTATCATCCCTAACCGCTTGTCTTTATTTGAAAAAAAAAATAGTATTTCAATCTCTCATGTGATTAATTGGTCTTAATTGGAAAGAAGTTAGATATCCTAGGTTTAGATGATATTTCCTTAATTTTAATTATTTGATTCATATTAACTTCCTTATTTTCTGGACACTTCTTGATTGTAATTTCCTCTGTGACGTCGTGCAAATATGTTATATGTCCAATTGTTGTGGTCGCCGGTGTAGCTATCACACACTTATTATGTCTTGTTATTTGTGGAGGTTATCGTACTTCTTGGTTTTTTGTGACCCTTCTTATATATTGTTGGTTCCCTTGCCGGGACGTTATTGTTTCTATTGTTGGTTCCTTTGCCGGAACATTATTATTTCTATTGATGATTCACTTGCCGGGACGTTATCATTTCTATTATGGATTCTCTTGCTGGGATGTTATTGTTTCTATTGCGGATTCCCTTGTCGGGACGTTATTGTCTTCTATTGTTGACTCCCTTACCGGGATGTTGTTGTTCTATTATTTGGGTGAGAAAGAGTGATAAGGTACGAAGGGTGATGCCGTGCACATGTACATTTATATTGATTGGGCTGTAATGCGGGATACCAAGAGATCCCTAGCACAAATATAGAGGATACTAAGAGATCCTCGGGATACCAAGAGATCCCCAGTACTTATATTGAGGATACCAAGAGATCATCGGGATACCAAAAGATCCCCAGTACTTATATAGAGCATGCCACGAGATCCTCGGGATACCAAGAGATCCCACGCACTTATATTGAGGATACCAAGAGATCCTCGGGATACCAAGAGATCCCCCGCACTTATATTGAGGATACCAAGAGATCCCCAGCACATATATCGAGGATACCAAGAGATTCTCGGGATATCAAGAGATCCCTAGTACATATATTGAGGATACCAAGAGATCCTCGGGATACCAAGAGATCCCTAGCACACATATTTATGTTTGGGACTACAGGACGATATCCTGGGAGATCCCCTGTTAAACTCATTTTGTTCTGAGCTGATGTTTTTGTTGATTCTATCCGTGTGCAAACATTTCGGGTGCTTGCCGTTCCATCTCTTATACTTACTAGTTGGTGGAGTTCTTGTTAAACACACTTGCACAAGCATACACGTAGTTGGACTCTCCCCATTAGAGGTGAATTCCTTCCGATTTTGCTAAGGGTGGAGATACGCCCTCGTTATCCATTATATATGTGATAGTGGCCCTAGTTATCCAGTTAGTTGTCAGCATGATTGTGAGATTGATGGGGCACAGGATGCCAGGTGTTAGATTTCAAATGCTGGGCTTTCGTGAGCTATGATTCATCCGAGACTTGGTGAAATTGTAGTAAGAGTTGAATAAGACCTTATGTGGACATCATTGGGGAATATGAGTTGTTGACTAGCGGTCCTTGCTATGTCTTGATCTTAGGATTTGGATTGTGATTCTACCGTCATTTTATATCATCATTTATTATATTCTCGTTATTACTTTTTCCCTTCCCCTTATTGTTATCTGTAGCATTTTTGACTATCCATGCAGACTTTACATATTTATATATTGTTTCCTTATCTACCATGATTATACTATTTATTTCACCGGTAGGTGCCTTGACTGTTCCTCGTCACTACCCCACCGAGGTTAGTCTTGGTACTTACTGGGCACCGCTGTGGTGTGCTCATGCTACTCTTCTGCACACTTTTGTTGTGCATTTATAGGTACTCCCATTCAGTTCTGTCAGCCTTGGAAGGATGCGTATCGGTAAAGATTTTGAGGTATATCTGCTACGTTCGCAGACCGAGAAGTCCCTTTCCAGCTTTCTATAATAAGTATAGTTCTTTCAGTATTTCTCCTTTGTGTAGTCATTCTTGAGTCAGAGCCGCTTATGTATCCCTTAGCTTGTGATTTGTGAGATTCCAGGTTTTGGGAATATTTGCTAGCTTCGAGACTTGTTGCTGTATGTGCCAGGCGGCACCTTAAACACTGATTTATTTCACTAGTTCTGTTTAATTACTTTCTTCCGCAAATTGATTTATCTTCCACATTGTTAGGCTTACCTAGTTATAGGCACTATGTGCCATCACGACACGTTCATGGAGGGTGAACTGGGGTCGTGACACCGCTCATACTGAAATGTAAAATTATTAAGGACATAGGAATATCGAAAGTCCTAGCATCATCCCATACAAATATCAGATCTTACTTATATACAAGTTTTAGAGAACCTTTGAATACCACATAAATACATCTCATTCCAAAACTTATATGGCACATGACCCCAAAATTTGATCGTTAATAGTGGACTCCCCTCACCTGGCACGAAGCCATATGAAACATTCCGATGATTCACAATACAAACCTTTATTGTTCGTACGATAC
Source organism: Nicotiana glauca (assembly GCA_026770625.1). Lineage (NCBI taxonomy): Eukaryota > Viridiplantae > Streptophyta > Magnoliopsida > Solanales > Solanaceae > Nicotiana > Nicotiana glauca. Next base: position 169,116 of record MU756517.1, on the reverse strand, counting down.
CAATCATAAGACACCTTATGCTATTTACTTGGCACTTGTCATCCTCATGTCAGTTAAACTCACTTCTTCTAGTGTCTCGGCTTGCTAGTAAGTACTATTCGCTAAATAGAAATCCTATACGAAACACATAGTCTCCAAATGGACCAACTATTTTTAGATCTACATCCATCTGTGATGATTAGACAACCAAATAAACCTTCCTAAGATTTTAATTATCGACCAGATATCAAGATCTAATGAACCCCCATGCGCACAACTGAAAGATCTCTCTGCACTTCAATATCCTCAATTCTGAACGACAGGTGGTAACAATGGTTGAGCAACCCTGGATCTCTTATAACCCTTTTTGCGGTATCACAAACCATTGGCGTAGTGCGCAAATCCATATATGAATGGATGCAAAAGAACATAAGATATATGCTTCAAGCTGAATAAATGTCGCACGATAAGGAATGAATAAAGTGAAAATTTTTCCTACTAGTTCTGTAGCCTCTCAAAGATAAGTACAGATGTCTCCGTACCGATCCACAAGACTCTACTAAACTCTCTTATGACTTGTAGCACCTATGAACCTAGAGCTCTGATACCAACTTGTCACGACTCAACTTTCCCTCCGTTGGATTTCGTGATGGCACCTAGTCTTAAGGACTAGGTAAGCCTAATAATTACAGAATAAAAACCATGAATAATTACATCTAAAGTTCTTCTAAAATAAAATTCTTATAAAATGAACATCTTCCCAAAACCCAATAGTACAAGTCATAAGCTCTATAGAGTTTTTCATTACCATTTTTAAACACAATCGTAAGGAAATAAGTACAGTAGTGAGAATATAAAATAAGAAGGTGACTCCGAAGCCTACGATCACATCAACAGGTTTACCTTGAGTCTCCACCACAACGAATAGCTACTAACGATCAAATACCTGGGTCTGTACACAAAAAAATATACAAAAGTGTAGTATCAGCACAACCGACCTCATGTGCTCGTAAGTCCCTAGCCTAACCACGGTGAAGTAGTGACGAGGCTAGGACCAGACTACCAAATAAACATCTGCAAGATAGCGTACAAAATAAGAGGAAGCAGATAACAGTGATGGCAACAATGATCCACCACAGATATCAATGGCAGGGAACAAAGACAACATACTTGTTTCTCAACAAATAATAAATACAAGTACAATCAATTAATGAAGTCTTTCAAATATAAGTATTTCGCCTTTAAATTCTTCCAGTAATAATCTTTGAGATAATATGCTTTTCAATGAATATATATTTCGAATATATTTCCTTCAAATAAGTATCTTTCGAATATAATTCTTTCGAGTATAGGTCACCTTGTGATGCCTCATTTCATAATCACAATAATATAGGCCTCAGCCCACTTCCATATTTTTACGGCATCTCGTGGCCATATTTATATTACAACCGCATGGACAACTCACGCGCCATTAAATGAATCCATAATATTTTTACCGGCACCTCGTGCCTATATCATAACCTGTCATTAATAAAATCATCATATTTTTCCCTGCACCTTGTGTCCACATGTTTCTTTCTCACATTTCGCAACAACATTCTCATGTTACTCAATTCATAGGGTCCATAACCCAACACAATTAAGAATGCTCAAAGAGTCTCATTTACTTAATATAAAGTAGAGTAACACTTTCAACCCATTTAGGAAATCAACTAGAAAATATGAAGTTATATTTAGAAATCATTTGATAAAGAAAATACCCTTTTCAACTAAAGTATAATATCGAATGAATTATTATCTTTAATATGAGATATCTGTCACGACCCAAACCTCGCTCCGGTCGTGATGGCGCCTCTCGTGAAGACAAGGCCAGCCAGACCATTTCAGAACACAACTCTTAAGTAGTTAATCAGTTACATAACAGTTCGAATACGATTTAATGCTATTAATTAACTTAATTACAGCCTAACACAGCCCGACAGGGGTTTCACAAGTCACGAGCATCTATAAGAATGAAATTCCCACTTTACAGTCTAGAAATATACTGAACAAGAATAATGAATAACATAGAAAGACAATGGTGATGCGAATGCTGGCAGTCACCTCGCTAAAACCTCTACAACTCTGCCTCCACACAGCCAATACCCGCTACCGGGTGAATAAATATCTGAAACTGCACACGAGGTGCAGGGAGTAAAGTGAGTGCTCAAACTTAGTGAGTAATAAAGGTAAATAATAACTAAGCAGCAAGAAATCACGTAAAGCAACCAACATGCTATGTAGAAGCCGGGTACAATTTTCTGAGAAAACAGTGTAATATGTGAAATCTTTAGAAATACCTTGGCTCAGTTCAAATCTCTTTTGAAAATGATCTTTTCAATAATTACAAAAACGATTTCAAAATAGTTAGTGCGGATAAGCACAAAAAAGTCTGCCCCTTGGGCACCAATACCACAGTATAACAGGTAAAAGGCAAATAAATATGCAAGATGAGCACATAAAAGTCCGCCCTTCGGGCAATCACTCAAAAATAGTACCAGCCCCTTGGGCTCACTCTCAACAACACTCTTAGAATAGTATCACATAGTAGCCGCTGCGGCGTGCAGCCCGATCCACATATCGCTGTGGTGTGCAGCCCAATCCATAGCTCGCTGCAGCATGCAGCCCGATCCATATGGGTACCTGCGCTCACTGTAGGGGTGCAGACTCCGGAGGGTCTCCTACAACCCAAGTGCTATATCACTGCGGCGTGCACTCCGATCCAATATATACATACTTCTGCGGCGTGTAGCCCGATCCATATAATATACTGTTGCAACGTGGAGTCCGATCCATATATAATCCTCACATCTAGGCCCTCGGCCTCACATTACTCAGTGAATCCTCACATCTGGCCCTCGGCCACACTTAGTCAAAATATCATCACAAGCCCCTCAGGCATTAGTAAAACAGTAGTCCTCAGCCCAAACTATCATATAAAATATCATTTAAGACTCAAATCTGAGTAAAAGTGGCTGATTTGTAAAATAGTGGAGAAACAATACGACTGAGTTCAAGTAATAAGTCAAAACAGTGAGGAAACAGTGAAAATAATCCCCGAAAGGTTCAAATAATTGGCACGAAGACCAAATATGGCAATCAACCCAAATCATGATAATAACAAATATGTTCCAGTCAAATACGCGGTAAAAATCATCAATCGGAACGGACAAAGACACAATCCCCAACGGTGCTCTACCACACGCTCGTTATCCGGCGTGTAAGTCACCTCAATATAGCACTATGGTGTGCAAATCCGGGGTTTCAAACCCTCAGGATATCATTTACAATCATTACTCACCTCGAACCGGTGAAATCTCTAGCTTGCGATGCCCTTGCCCATCAAATCGGCCTCCACACGCGTCGAATATATCCAAAATCAGAGCCAATACATCACAATAGGCTAAGGGAACATAACCCAATCGAAAAGAATAAAAAAACATCAAAAATCACAAAATTGCAAAACCCGAGCCCCGGGCCCACTTCTCAAAAAATCAGAAAATTAACATCACTTTATTCCTTAGCTCTCCACGAGTTCATACATACCAGGAACTCTCAAATCCGAGCTCAAATGACCCATCAAATCCCAACTTGAAATATCAAAAACTCAAGCCCTAGTTCATCAATTTTAGGCTTAATTTCCATGAATTTCAAGGTAAAATAATAATATCAATCCCAGTCGAAATCACCTTCAATTCCCGTCCAATAGCTCTTAAGGTTGTTCAAAAATGGTGGAAAATATCCCAAGCTCGCAGATGAAATGTTATTTAAAAACCCTTCTGGCCAGGCATTTTTTGCTTCTGCGGTCCCGCTTCCGCTTATGCGGGGCCGCTTATACGGCTTAAATTCCGCTTCTACGGAACCTCATTTAAAGTGAAAAACCCGCTTCTGCGGTAACCCTTTCGCATCTGCGGACCCGCCTATGCGGATATTCTTCCGCTTCTGTAGAAATACCTGACCTTAAGCCTTTCGCACCTGCGACCTTTTCCCCCGCATCTGCGCAACCGCATCTGCATTTTCTTTTCCACAGATGCGGAAATACCTGATGCTGCCAAAACCTGCAATTTCTAAACTTCAAATTTCATTCTGTTAGCCATCCGAAATCACCTCGAGGCCCTCGGGATGTCAACCAAAAGTGCCAACCCATCGTAAAACATCATCCAAACTTGCTCCAATCATCAAAACACTACAATTAACACCAAAACCGTCAAATTACATCGGGTTCAAGCCTAAGTTTCTTAAAAACTTCTGAAATGCACAATTGATCAAAAACCTGACCAAAACACCTCCGAATGATCTAAAATTTTGCACACACATCCAAAATCACATAACGAAGCTACTACAACTCTCGTAATTCTATTCCGCCCCCTGCATCAAAATCTCACCTACCAACTGGAATTCGCCAAAATACTAACTTCGCCAATTCAAGCCTAATTCTACACCGGACCTCCAAAATCAATTCTGATCGCACCCCTAAATCACAAATCATTCCCCGAAGCTAACCGAATCACCGGAAATCACATCCGAGCCCTCTAGCTCAATAGTCAACATCCGGTTGACTTTTCCAAAACAAACCTTCCTTAAAGAGACTAAGTGTCTCATTACCATCTAGCACCAATCCAATTCGACTCGATCACCTCAAATACCGATAATGAAGCATAGAGAAAAATAAGATGGGGGAAACGGGGCGGTAACTCCTGAGACGACGGGTCGGGTCGTCACATCCTCCCCCACTTAAACAAACACTCGTCCTCGAGCTTACCCAAAGTTGTCCTAGAAGCCAACCAATAGATGAATGACCTTACAAAGCATATACCCAGGAGTGAACCTACGTCACCCTATCTCGTGTAGGTACGCTAGCGCAACATAGCTGAAATTTCATAATTCATCTAGTCCATAAACCATAGAACCACATTGCACTTTCCGAAATCACACACAAAGATCAGAACCTCACATCTATACTCTGAATAAGCCCGAACCAGCTGTAATAACCCATACCTGCAACCTCAGGTGCAATCATGTGATATACTACATAACCCAAATACTCGAAACGATAACTTCTATCCATAGAAGTTGCCCACAACACCCGAATACCGGTAAGAAACCTCTTATCAACTGAGGTCATATTCCAACACTTTTATATGCTGCCAACGATAAATGAAACACGCAATAAACTGTAAGCATTCCTCAGATCAACCATTCACGAAGCCACTCCCCCTTTTGACTAATACATCAACAGGTTCCGAGCCGAACCTCGATATTATCCTCCCAACAAGCTAAAATCAAATCCATTCATATTCATTAATAACCCCAACGATCACCTCGAATCCAACACACCACTCTGGTGATATGACACCTTAATACAGGCCTAAGCAACAACTTGCATAATACGCGCACCAATAAGAAATGGTCTGAACATACTCAAACCATGAAATATGACTCAAACGAAAGAGCTGTACCTCAAGCTCATCAGTACCATTACAACACAAGGCTGAGACTCTGCCTCACGTCATAGAAATAGAACACCTGAATCTACCCCGAAGGGTCATATCTCCACGTGGCCTCGCTACAATGCGTGATCCTATCCAAACATTGTTACACATGAAACACCCCAAGTCACTATGCCCAAAATTGACAGCCACGCATCATATGATGTCTGAAACCAAAGCAATTCATTACACCTACGGTGAAACAAATAACATACGACATGCAACCTGATAGGTCATAAACAATACTCCATTTACCGAGCAACAACCGATTACTCTTCTCGCTTGACTTTCACTATGAATCCCCAATAGGAACGCACCACATGTGCCCATAACCAACAAATCATAACGTCTCACAGCACCGAAAAACAACTCATAGATCTCCCCAGATCACTAACAAGTTCAATAACGATTGAATCAACCTATCCCTCAAAAATACAATTCGGGGCCAACCAAGCCAGCTCAAGCTAAATACGTAGCCATATCGGCCTGCCAACGAACTCATTACCAAGGAAGCCTGAAGATGCTCCTTCAACTACTATAACTCCTGCCGGATCCGTACGATACGGTGCCCAGTACCAAATCAATACTAAAATCCACAACCTCGCCCGGCGACATGCTCGGCCACAAGAAATGCATCCGAAAAGCCCCTCAACACCGGAACTGAATCAATGGTAGAAACCTTTGGACTGGCATCCATCACGAAGGCCCAATTAAGAAATTCCTTCCCAGCCATCCACTGGTTCTTTGGAATATAAACCAGTCTGCTAGAACATAATCCGACGCACCTCGCCACTCCATCCGTGGTGCTTTCCAGCATAGCCCATAGCGCAATAGTCTAGAATAACCCATCACTGAGACAACCAGTCTACACCCCAGCATCATATCCAAAATCTAACATACCATGCAAAGAAAGATCCACTCGGGCCTCCAAATCCCAATAACCGCTAAACGGTGCCGATACATACGATCCACACCCACTGTATAGCCTGAACACGAGAACTCCCGGTCTCCAACTCCATATAGCACACAAATCACCATACCTGATCCCAAATTCTGCCGTATGAATACATATCACACCTCGAGTACCTAATCATTCCACGAAAGATATTTTAAAATTCCCTTGTGCCATCAACAAACTCAGATATCAGCAGTCGATCTAACAAGAAAGTGATGCAATACTACCGAAGTATCATCAGTTTAATCACATTACCTTTTCCTGAGACGTATACTCTCATCAAATCACTTCCAATTAGCAGTATCATTTCCTTGTTTATCTGAGGCTACCCGTTGCCTAGGAGTTTTATGAACTTCCTTTCAGAATTAAACTATAACCTAGCACACAGCAGTCTCGGTCCTCTACCACATGCCTCATATACCATACCATGCAAGGATAACATGAAAACTTTTATCTCCCTTCCGAGCCACAGAAATCTACTCACTCAACTAGTCAAGAACTTCCATTGATCCCATCTAGAAGAAAAATAATTGCACATTCCATGTATCTCATGCCCATAGAAAATCTATATATCCAAACCGCGGTAGAAACCATCAAGAACTATCCGATTTCCCTTTTCACCAATCAGATCTGCCAGGATTGAATCCTTCTAAATCGACCAAGCTAAGAAAGCCACCAACTCCAAGGGCATTGCTGAAAAATACTGGCAAGGGCGCATTACTTCTAACACATACAAGGAATTAATCATATCTTTACCATACCGATTCGGTCTACTATCAAGCTATTCCATCTATTTAATTTCCCTTCTGATTCATCATCAACTTGATATTCCCTCTTGCTGTGGCACCATAATGCCTCAACCCGGGCTTACCACACGAGACTCAAGCACAAGACCATACTGTCTAAGACCCATAGGCCACTGAATACTCTCTCAAATGTTTCCAGAAATACCACATTCCAGAATACTTTACTCTGAAGAACTTCCTGCGAATCTAAATTCGTTACCTTTACTTCCTAGATACTGATATATAAAATCCCATAATTAACATAAAAATACCACAAGTCTTGACCTTTTCCAATGAAAACACAATCTCTGACCACATGCACAACCTTAAGATACCCGATTTTCCCTATATAAGCTTGAACACATTAGAACCATTCTCGAAAGTCATTCACTCTTATTCAAACTCCAAATTACCTGACCTAACGAACAGAACTACTCGTGCCTTATTAGCACTCTGACACCGCATGATATAACTCTATTCCAATACAAACAAACATCTTCCTGCACCATCCACCGAGCATTTTTACCAACAATTTCTTAAGACATCCCCTGATTCTTACACATCTACGAGGCACCATGTAACCTTTGTCAAAATTTTGCTTCACTTGTGCCATTCTCGGCTCAATTTCCGCAGCCAGAACTGATTCGCTAGCATGCCTCAAATCAAAACCAACATAGCACATGACCGTACAATTAGCTAATCAATAGAAAACTCCCCAACTTGGCTCGAAGCCATATATCAAGACACACTCAACAACTCATAACACTTTTACTCTAATGATGCCACAATACCATGGTGAGATTAAACTCAAATCATTTACAAGTTTGTGAAAAAATAGATAATCTAGTACTGTAATCGTCTACAAATCTTGCATTCATCCCCACATCAGTTGAGTCCACTCTCTTAAGCAACCCGAATTTTTAAATTTCAACACGTACCCTTCAATTACACATAAGATCTTCTAACATACACACAAGGACCATACCACTTAGGAACACTTCGCAGGATATAACCCACCTGCTTCGCCTCAATTTAGTATTTCAGCATACCTTCCACCATCATACACATTACACAGTCATTTAGTCTTTCTGGGTCTGAACTCATACCGCCACATGTAATGCACTTCACTCCCCAACTAGGAGACATGAAAATATTCTTCACGCGCCCATACTCGGGCTACACATCAAATCACAATAGGAAACAAACACTTAACAATTCATCTATTATCCAGCAGACTTCTTCTTCACTACCAAGTCATATAGATACATCTCGCAGTACTAACATACTCATCACCCGGATATCCAACCGCCATTCCGGCTAATAGGGACAATACCGAACATATAAGTTCAAAACACTTACTCACACAATCAGCACCTCGGTGCTCAATCCATAGGCAAGATCTGGCCTCAAGTCCTCCAAACTGGCCCAACATCAAACTCACAGAGATCACATCTCGCCCCTTAATCGGGAAATCACAAGCGATCAAGGAACATCTGTTACTGAGCGCTCATGTGCGCTTACGAACGTGTGGAAGGAATTTCAAGAGTTTCTTTTCAAACTGAATCAAGGACGCACGATAAGAATTCAAGAAGGTGAAGTTTTTCCTAAAGGTTCTACAGCCTCTCAAGGATAAATATAGACGTCTCCGTACCGATCTGCGAGACTCTACTAAACCTGCTCATGGCTCATGATACCTAGTAACCTAGGCTCTAATACCAACTTGTCATGACCCAAACCCCGCTCCGGTCATGATGGCGCCTCTCGTGAAGACAAGGCCAGCCAGACCATTTCAGAACACCACTTTTAAGCAGTTAATCAGTTACATAACAGTTTGAATATGATTTAATTATATTAATTAACGTAATTACAACCCAACACAGCCCGACCGGGGTGTCACAAGTCACCGGCATCTATAAGAATGAAATTCCCACTTTACAGTCTAGAAATACACTGAACAAGAATAATGAATAATATAGAAAGACAATGGTGTTGCGAACGCTGGCAGTCACCTCGCTAAAACCTCTACAACTCTGCCTCCACACAGCCAATACCCACTACCGGGTGAATAAATATCTGCAACTTCACACGAGGTGCAGGGAGTAAAGTGAGTGCTCAAACTTAGTGAGTAATAAAGGTAAATAATAACTGAGCAGCAAGAATCACGTAAAGCAACCAACATGCTATATAGAAGCCGGGTACAATTTTCTGAGAAAATAGTGTAATATGTGAAATCTTTAGAAATACCTTGGCTCAGTTCAAATCTCTTTTGAAAATGATCTTTTCAATAATTAAAAAAACGATTTCAAAATAGTTAGTGTGGATAAGCACAGAAAAGTCTGCCCCTTGGGCACCAATACCACAGTATAACAGGTAAAAGGCAAATAAATATGCAAGATGAGCACATAAAAGTCCGCCCTTCGGCCAATCCCTCAAAAACAGTACCAGCCCCTCGGGCTCACTCTCAACAACACTCTCAAAATAGTATCACATAGTAGCCGTTGCGGCGTCAAGCCTGATCCACATATCGCTGTGGCGTGCAGCCCAATTCATAGCTCGTTGCGGCGTGAAACTCGATCCATATGGGTACCCGCGCTCACTGTGGGGGTGCAGACTCCGAAGGGGCTCCTTACAGCCCAAGAGCTATATCACTGCGGCGTGCACTCCGATCCAATATATACATACTGCTGCGGCGTGCAGCCCGATCCATATATAATCCTCACATCCAGGCCCTCGGCCTCATATCACTCAGTGTATCCTTACATCTAGCCCTCAGCCACACTTAATTAGAATATCATCACAAGCTCCTCGGGCATTAGTAAAACAGTAGTGCTCAGCCCAAATTATCATTTAAAATATCATTTAAGACTCAAATCCGAGTAAAAGTGGCTGAGTTGTAAAATAGTGGAGAAACAATATGACTGAGTTCAAGTAATAAGTCAAAACAGTGAGGAAACAGAGAAAATAATCCCCAAAGGGTTCAAATAATTGGCACGAAGCCCAAATATGGCAATCAGCCCAAATCATGATAATAACAAATATGTTCCAGTCAAATACGCGGTAAAAATCATCAATCGGAACGGACAAAGTCACAATCACCTACGATGCTCTACCCCACGCTCGTTATCCGGTGTGTAAGTCACCTCAATATAGCACTATGGTGTGCAAATCCGGGGTTTCAAACCATCAGGATATCATTTACAATCATTACTCACCTCGAACCGGTGAAATCTCTAGCTCGCGACGCCCTTGCCCATCAAATCGGCCTCCACACGCGTCGAATCTATCTAAAATCAGAGCCAATACATCACAATAGGCTAAGGGAACATAACCCAATCGAAAAGAATCGAGAAACATCAAAAATCACGAAATTCCAAAACCCGAGCCCCCGGCCCACTTCTCGAAAAATCAAAAAATTAACATCCTGACGATGTGAGCTACATTACAATAAAATTACTTGACCATATGTTCATTTGCATCTATACACTTCTCCATAAATATCTCCCAGCCCGGTCTACTTCTAAATTGTCTCTGCACGTCAGGGTTGTGTGGTAACATGTCTTTGTCAATAAAGCTCCTCTCCGGTATCAAATTCCTTACCGGCCACCACTCCCTAAACTTATGATATGCTACTTGGCTCACAAATCTGTCCTCCCAAATAGCGGTTTTCCTAGTTCAGTCAATGCCTCCCACCTGAGGCTCACCACCCTCAGCTCCTTGCACCCCTTCCTCATCTCTGCCTGCACTCTCCCCAGATAGTGAAGCTGTGGGGAAGGTGGAGTCGTCCCCACTACCGACTACTGACCCCTAAAATGAATAAAAAACAACAGTAACTGGCCTCCGGATAGTGGGTGATGTTGGAGGAGTATCATCAATTAGTTGGAAGTTGGTGACGATGTGAGTTGGGACTGAGTCTGAGGTGATGTCTTGGGAGGGCATATACTCACTCCTCGAGGAATGGGAAGCAGCTCTATCTACGGCTTTTATCAGCTTTCAGGTCTTTTTTATGTTTTTTCGAGCTTGGGGAGTTAGTTTGACCACTCTCTTTCCTTTGCCCCCTCGGGAGGAATCACCTCTCCCGCGTTGTTTTGATCCATTGCCTCCTCGTTGTTTAACCATTGTCTGCAAGCATAAACATCTAACTTTGTTAGTATCATCAGAGACAGTGAGACAAATGTATATAATGAATTGTAGAACAAAAGTAGAAAGCTGCAGACACAGTTGCAGGAACAATCCAATGCGGTCCGCACAAAATGGCTGTGCGGCCGCACTGAGGCCACCGCGGACCACACAGAAGTGTCCACGGTCCGCACAAGTATAAGGTCCCCAGACACAACTTTCTGAATCTCACCATCGCGGTACGCATAAAATAGTACCGCAGCCGCGATGGGACAGTGCGGACCGTACAAAATATAGTGCAGCCGCACTGGACAATGGACATCTTTCTAAATCTCATCACTGCATCAGCAAAAAGTGGTAATGCGGCCGCGGTTAGGCCACTGCAGACCACACAAACACGACCGCGATCCGCGATGGGTGCCCAAACTTGGCACTAAGTTAGGGTTTCTAATTTTTGCAATTAGTTCAAATTTTCTCCTAACTTTGTCCCTACTCAATTTACCCAGTTCAATTATTCTCCCTAAGTCTACAAAAATTATTATTTAAAACTAACTACCCTAAAAAATTGAAGAAATACGGGAATAAAAAGGAAACTACAGGATAATAAAATTGAAAATAACATGAATTTAAACAAATAAACTAAACTAAATGGTTGAATTGTTACCAGATATTGAGAAGAAGTGAGTCAACACAATGCAAGCAAGAATTTGTGAGCAAAGAATATGGATGAACAGTGTTTTTAGGTCTCTGAGAGTGAAATTCGTGAAAAGGGTAAAAATAGGTCCCTGGGGTCTATTTATAGACAAGCCTGTGGGACCCATATTCCCCTACTAGCGAGGCCGCACAAAATGGACCACGGTCCGCACTGGGTTTGTTCAGAAGAAGTTTGAGAAGGCAACCTCTGCGGTCCCTACAAAATAGACCGCTCCCGCAGAGTTTCATCGCGGTCCATACAAAATGTCATGCGGCCACGGTGGCAAACTTCAGAGAGTCCTCATATTGGCTCACACCAGTGCGGACCGCACAAAGTGTATTGCGGCCGCACTAGAAACTTCAAAGACTCAGCAATGTTGCAATTATGCCCTGCACTGCATCAATTCAATCCCTGCAACATCTCACAACTAGTTAACCCAAAAATCATTCCTATACTACCAAGAAAATCAAAGAAAACAAAAAGCAAAATACGTGGGTTGCCTTTGAAGAAGCGCCCGATTTAACGTCGTGGCACGACACAGGTTACTATCACATCATTTGAAATGAACAACAACCACCAATTGGCCATCATCAAACTTCCAAAGGTAATGCTTGACATAGTGCCCGTTCACCCTAAAGGCTTCACCACTTTTGTTCTTCAAATTTAGAGCACCAAATGGGGTCACACACAAAACTTCAAATGGACCACTCCACTTTGATTTTCAGCTTTACCAGAAACAACCTTAATCGAGAATTGAACAAGAGGACCAAATCACCAGTATTGAACTCCTTTACACGAGCATATTTGTCATGAAGGTACTTCATCTTATCCTTGTACAAGGACGAACTAGAGTATGCATGGAACCGGAATTCATCAAGTTCATTGAGTTGTTCAACACGAAGATTGGCCGTAACATCCCACTCAAGGTTAAGCTTCCTCAAGGCCCACATGGCCTTATGCTCCAATTCCACTGGTATTTGACATGCTTTCCCAAACACCAACCGGTATGGCGACATACCAATTGGGATCTTGTAAGCAGTCTGCTAAGCCCATAGAGCATCTTCTAACTTCTTGGACCAATCGATCCTGTTGGCATTGATAGTTTTGGACAAAATGCTCTTGATTTCCCTGTTTGACACTTCAACATGGATACTTGATTGAGGATGATAAGGTGTAGAGACTTTGTGATTGACACCATACTTGGAGAGCAAGGCATCAAAAGTTCTATTGCAAAAATGCGATCCTCCATCACTAATGATTGCCCGAGGTGTACCAAACCTTGTGAAAATGCTCTTCTTTAGAAATGCCACTACACTCCTAGGTTCATTGTTGGCAAGGCCATGGCCTCAACCCACTTTAACACATAATCAACAGCTACAAGGATGTAGGTGTTACCACACGAGCTAACAAAAGGGCCCATAAAATTGATACCCTATACATCAAAGATATCCACTTCAAGAATTATGTTTAGAGGTATCTTATCTTTCTTGGAATCCCGCCCGCTCGTTGACTTTGATCACATCTTTTCACTAAATCACTTGCATCTTTGAAAAAGTTTGGCCAATAAAAGCTACAACTCAAAAATTTTGAAGTCGTCCTCACCCCGCTCATCCCAATTAAAGTCCAAACTATCCCGGTTGAGCTTCTTCCTTTGGGTAGAAGAGAGCTCATACGGGATTATTCTGGTAATAATATAGTTAGAAACATCGACAAACCATGGCATTTCATTCATTGACACCACAAGGAGTTGTTTGTCGGGAAATGAGTCATTGATTTCTAGGCCTTCACAAGGCCTCCCCTCCTCCTCCAAACGAGACAAGTGGTCCGCCACTTGATTCTCACTACCTTTTCGGTCCACAATTTCTAGATCAAATTCTTGGATTAGTAGCACCCATCTCATCAACCTTGCCTTTAAGTCTTTCTTTCTCATCAAATACCTAAGGGTGGCATGATCAGTGTACACAATAACTTTGGCCCCTATAAGGTACGATCGAAACTTTTCCATGGTGAACACAATAGCCAATAATTCATTCTCTATCACCGTGCAGTTCCTTTGTGCTTCATTCATAGTCTTTCTTGCATAGTACGCGGGATGGAACATTTTGTTCATTCGTTGGCCCAAAATTGCCCTAACTGCAACGTCACTTGCATCGCACATGAGCTCGAAGGGTAAGCTCCAACATGGTACGGTAATGATCGGGGTAGTGGTCAACTTATGCTTGAGAAGTTCAAATGCCTCCATGCATTTCTCATCAAAAACAAATTTAGCATCTTTCTCTAGCAACTTGCAAAGGGGATTCACAACCTTTGAAAAATCCTTGATAAACCGCTGGTAGAACCCCGCATGCCCAAGGAAACTCCTCACCCCTTTGACAAAATTGGGAGGAGGGAGTCTTGAAATCACCTCGATCTTGGCTTTGTCTACTTCAATCCCATGCTTAGAAATTTTGTGGCCCAACACTATACCCTCTTCAACCATGAAATAGCATTTTTCCCAATTGAGCACTAGGTTGGTGTCTTCATACCGGGCCAAAACTCTATCTAAATTACCCAAGCACGCTTCAAAGGAGTCACCAACCATACTAAAATCATCCATAAAGACCTCTAATATTTATTCCACCATGTCGGTGAAAATAACTATCATGCATCGTTGGAAGGTCGCCGGAGCATTGTACAACCTGAACGACATCCGGGAGAAACAAAATTTACCATATGGGCATGTAAAGGTGGTCTTCTCTTGTTCCTTCGGGTCAATTAAAATTTGATTATACCCCGAGTAGCCATCCAAAAAGCAATAAAAAGCATGCCCGCAAGGCGATCAAGCATTTGGTTGAGGAACGGCAATAGGAAATGATCCTTCCGGGTCACCTTATTTACCTTCTGGTAGTCCATGCAAACTCTCCACCCGGTAATAGTTCGAGTGGGAATAAGTTCATTGTTGTCATTCATCACCACAGTCATCCCACCTTTCTTCGCCAAACATTGTATCGGAGAAGTCCATGAGCTATCGGAGATTAGATACACCACACCTGCATCTAGCTATTTGATTACTTCTTTCTTCACCACCTCTTGCATTGCCTCATTGAGCCTCCTTTGGTGTTCTAAGGAAGGCATTGCATCCTCTTCCAAAATGATTTTATGCATGCAGAATGCAGGGCTTATACCCCGAATATCAGCCAATGTCTACCCAATTGCTTTCTTCCTCCTTTTGAGAACTGCCAAAGTGGCATCTACCTGCAAGTTAGTGAGACAAGAAGAAATAATAACTGGTAAAGTAGAATTTGAGCCCAAGAACTCATACCTGAGGTGTGGAGGAAGTGGTTTCCACTCCAACATTGGTGGCTCTTCAATAGATGGCTTAGTTGGTAGAGTTTTCCAATTTTCAAGATCCAAGGACAGTTTCCTAGGCTCATAAGAATACGAGCCCATACCATGCAAAGCATTTACACATTCCACTCTACTAGCATCATCATCAACTTCAAGATTTAGAAGCATAGCCTCAAGGGGATCCTCCACATTAATCATAGAACTTGTGTCATCCACTATCACAGCTGTGAAAATGTCCACAAATAAGCACACCTCGGTGCTATTGGGTTGCTTCATGGATCTGCAAACATGGAAGACGACCTTTTCATCTCCCACTTAGAAAGTAAGCTCACCCGCTTCAACATCAACCAATGCCTTCCCCGTTGCAAGGAAAGGTCTTCCTAGAATAATTGAGACTTCAAAGTCCACTTCACAATCCAAGATGACAAAGTCAGCCGACAATATAAACTTGTCCACTCGGACAAGCACATTATCAATTATGCCCAAAGGTCGCTTCATTGATCGATCCGCCATCTGAAGTCTCATTGAGGTTGGCCTAGGTTTCCCAATTCCCAAAGTCTTGAAGACCGAATAAGGCATCAAGTTTATGCTAGCCCCCAAGTCACAAAGGGCCTTCGCAAAATCCGCACTACCGATAGTGCAAGGGATAGTAAAAGCTCTGGGGTCTTCCAGTTTTGAGGCCATAGAATGTACGATATCACTCACTTGATGAGTAATTTTAATTGTTTCACACTCCATCGACCTCTTTTCATCATCAAATCCTTCATAAACTTTGCATAGCCCAGCATTTGTTCAAGGGCTTCCACCAAAGGCACATTGATTGTAAGGCTCTTCATCATTTCAATGAACTTTTTGAATTGGTTGTCACTCTTTTTCTTTGCTAACCATTAAGGATAAGGCGGAGGTGGCCTAGGCAAAGGTGCCTTGGCTTTGGGCACCATCCCTAGACGGGTTCATGGCATCATGAGTTTTCACCTCGGCCTCATCAATATCTATCCTCACTTCATTGTTCACATTGTTCTCAACCACCTCTTCAACTATCAAAGGACTCATATTTTCTTGGAACCTAACATCATCATCCACAACTTGCTTTTCTTTTGAGGCATTCACATCATCGCCTCTCCCGCTTCTTGTTGTAACCACCATCACATGACTGTTCCCACCCTTTGGGTTCACTGCCATATCACTTGGTAGAGCACCCTTAGGGCGAGTATTTAACGATTGAGAGATTTGGCCAATTAGCACCTCCAAATTTTGGATAGAGGTATTGTGGGAAGCCAATTGAGCATCAGGATCTTGGTTCTTCTTCATCGCTTGTTCGAACATCATTTCTATTCTTCCCATATCATTACCTGAAGAACTATACCCTTGAGATTGAAACGGAGGCGGATTGTTCAGTTGTTGGTACATTGGGGGCCTTTGGTAGCCTTGCTCCCGGTTGCCTTGGTTTCCATTGTTGTTCCGTCTGCCTTGACCATTGTTGTTCCAATTGTTGTTATTACCATTCCAATTCCCTTGGTTTCCTTGATTGTTGTTCCCTCAATTACCGCCTTGGTTGTTGTTTTTCCAATTACCACCACTTTGTTGTTGATTTCCCCAATTACCTTGGGGTCGCCATTGTTGGCGTAAAGAGTTGCCTCTATTGCCTTGAAAATTGTTCACATATTGTACCTCTTCATTTAGTTCATCATAACACTCATTTGAATAACCACCACCATCATCATATTGATCATAATTCCTTTGAGATTGTTTCACTCTTTGCCTTCTCTTAATCATATTTACTCTTTCCATGGCATTAACTTGGCGAGGATTTTGAACTGTTGCAATTGCACCTTCGCCAATTGATTCATAGTAGTAGTAATCTTGGCAATAGCTTGACCGTGATCATGCAATTTCTTGTGCAAATGGATGACCGTGGGGTCACCATGGGGCACATTCGCTCTACTTTGCCATGCCGAAGAAGTGTCAGCCATTTCATCCAAAATATCACAAGCTTCATTGTATGGAATCTTCATAAAGTTGCCTCCGGCCAATTTGTTCACAATGCATTGATTAGTGGTGTTGATGCCCCGATAAAAGGTTTGTTGAATCATCACTTCGGTCATATCGTTATTAGGGCACTCTTTCACCATAGTTATAAATCGCTCCCATATCTAATGCGAAGGTTCCGTTGTCTCTTGATTGAAGGCCAATATCTCATCTCGAAGTGCCACCTTGTGTCTGAGTGAAAAGAATTTGGCAAAAAACTTGTCTGCCAACTCATCCCAAGTGGTGATGGAATGATTAGGGAGTCTCTCTAGCCAATCTAACTCCTTTTCGGGAAGTGAGAACGAGAAAAGTCTCAACCTAAGAGCATCTTCGGACATATTCATTTGCTTGCTCCCTCAACATGTATCGACAAACCCCTTTAGATGCTTGTAGGCATTTTGATCGAAGGCGCCCGTGAAATAACCACATTGCTCGAGCAAGGTCAACATGACATTTGTGATTTGAAAGTTCCCCGCCCGAATTTATGGAGGAACGATGGCACTCGCATACCCTTGATTTGGAGGACTCTTGGATCCACTCTTGGTAGTGGTGGAGGAGGGTTTGGGACATTGTTGTTGTCATTTGCATTGGCCTAACGGCCTCTTCGTTGAGCTTGAGGTAATATTTGAACCTTATCTTGATCAAGATCATCTACCTTCTCCCCCGCAATCACGTTTCTAAGAGGGTCATTAGCATTGAGAGCCATTGGTACCTGAGTAATCGACACAAACAAAATTAGTAAACGAGAAGGAAAGAAGAACAAAACACAAAACTAACTAAACAGATAGCCAAAACCGTTAGGTCCTCGGAAACGACCCAAAAAATTAATCGCAGCCAACTCTACATTACTACAAAGTAAGAAGAGAGGGTCGCAATAGCTTTTACCCGATATGAGAGTCGAGATCGAATTCCTTAGAGAGCTAGAAATTGGAGCTGGGTCGTGACAAGTTTGTATTAGAGCCTAGGTTACATAGGTCTCACGAGTCATGAGCGGGTTTAGTAGAGTTCCGCGGATCGGTACATTGACGTCTGTACTTATCTTCAAGAGGTTGCAGAACCATTAGGAAATAAACTTCACATTCTTAAATTCATATCGTGCGATATTGATTCTACTTGAAGCTTAACTCCTTGAATTCCTTTCATGTATTCGTGAGCACGTACGAGTGCTCGGTATCAGTTGTCTATCGACGACTTGTAATTCCTTGATCGAGGGGAAGGATGTGATTTCTATGTGTTGATGTTGGGCTAGTGGGGAGGACTTGAGGCCAGGCTTTTCTTGTAGCTTGAGCTCTAAGGCATTGATTGTGTGGGCACGTGCTTCTAGATTTTTATGTTCGGTAGTGTCCCTATTATTGGAAGTGATGACGGGATGGCTATGTGGTAAGTATGATGTGACTATGAGATGTGTTCACATGAATTGAATGTGATGAAAAGGGTATGCTTCTGGATAGAAAGAACTCTTTGGTGCTTGATATCCACCTTGATTTGATGTATAGCCCTGAGTTATGGGTGTGTTGAAGGATCTTTTCATGTTGTTTAGTTTGGGAGTGAAGTAGATTTCACGTTGATATGAGTTGAGACTCAGGAAGCTTAAGTGATTGCGTGATGCTTATAAAGGTGGAAGGGTATAAAGAGAAGTTAGTTTGAGGCAGAGCAGGTAGGTTATCTCCTGCAGAATGCTCTAAAGATGTATGGAACCCATGTTATTTGTTGAAAGTCCTCTTTTACTAGTGAAATATATGTGCTACAGTTTGAGTTTGGATCGCGTATGGGAGTGGTCTTGACTATTACGAGGGTGAATGCAAGAATTGCAAATGATTTGAAACACTAGATGGTTTGTGTTTCATGAACTTATGAAGGATTTAGTTGAATCTCACTACGGTATTATGGGCATTGTGAGTTTTTGGGTGTTTTGGTCTATGGCTTAGAGCCAAGTGTGAGAGCCCACTAGTGATTAGTTGATTATACGCTTATGTGTTTTATTGGTTTCAGTTTGAGGTATATTAGTGAATCAGTTATGGCTTGCAGTGGTTGAGATCGAGGATGGCTCGAGTAAAGGAAAATTTAGATAAGGGTTATGTTATGCTTTGAGGTCATATGAGAAACGTTGGATGAATTAGTTGTTATTGTAAGGGATGTAACGGGTATAGAGTAGGATGTCACTCTGTTGCTTAGAAGGATGAGTTACTTCTTTAGGTGTTGCTCATGGGGCACATGTCGTTCGATTAGTTTGATTAGTGCAATTGAAACCTGAGTAGAGTGGATGACTCCCAAGAATGGTTTTAATGGATTCAAGACTTATATGTCATAATTGGAGATCTTCAGGGAGTGTATTTGACCAAAAACTGAGGTTTACATTGGAGAGTGTTAAGACTTGTGGCATTTCTATATCATTATGGATTCTACACACCAGTATCAGGAAGGTGGATGTAATGGCTTTAGATTCGCTGGAAGACTATTCAAGGCTTTTGGGAATATTTAAGAGAGTATTCAACAGCTTTAAGAGCCTTAGACGGTGCAGTTTCATACTTGAGTCTCGTGTAGTAAGTTTGGGTTGAGGATTGCAGTATTATGGAAAGGGAAAATATCAATTTGAAAGAAATTTAGGAGTAACTTGGATAAATAGGATAGCTTGGTAGTAGGTCGGATTGGCATGGTAAGGGATATGATTAGTTCTTTGGGTGCTTATGAGTTAATGAGTTTCTACAGGTGTATCGTGGCAATGCTCTTGAGTTTTCGGTGGCTTACGTGGCTTGGTTGAGTTAGAAGGATTCAGTTATGATGGTTTGGTTTTATGCAAATAGGATTCGGGGAATCCTGGTGGTTTCTACCATGGTTAGATATGTATAATTTCTACTGGCTTGCGGAGCATGTGATGTATAGCAATTTTCTTCTAGATTGAATCAAATGGAAAGTTCTTTGCTAGTGGAGTACGCAGTTGCTTGTGACTCGGAATAGATTATGAAGTTCTCTTTTTTGTCATAGGATGGCATGGTATATGCAGTATGTTCTGTAGGGTTGAGATGGGCATGTGAAAGGTCACAGTTCAGTTCTAAAAGGAAGGTCATAAATTCTTAGGCAGCACATGTAGTTTCATATGATTAGGCAAATGATATTACAAATTGTGCGGCTTGATGAGGGTAAACATTTCAGAAAGGGAAATGTATTTGAGTTAAGGGTACATCATTGGTATTGCAGTGCTTTCTTGTTGGGTAGACTACTGATATTCAAGTTGCTTGGTGGCACATAAGAGTTATAGCAGTATCTCTCGTGGAATGATTGAGTATTAAAGGTGTGTTATATATTCGAGCGATCGAGTTAGGATCAGATATAATGATTCATACGCTTTATGGATTTGTGGGCTTGGAGTTCTCATAAACAGGTTATGATGTGGTTGTGGACTGTATATCGGTCTTGTATGGTTACTATCGAGGGTTTGGAGACCTGGGTTGATCCTTTGTTACTTAGTATGTTTGATTTTGATGTGATATTGGTTATGGATTGGTTGTCTCTGTGTTATATTATTCTAGAATATTGCGCTAAGAGGCTACGTTGGCTATGCCGGGGAACCACTGATTGAGTGGCAAGATTCAACGGATTATGTTTCTAGTAGGGTGATTTTTATTTTTGAAGACCCGGGGGATAATGAGAAGGGTTTTCTTTCTTATTTGGTCTTCGTGAGGGATATCAGTGTAGAGACTCCTACTATTGATTCAAGTTTGCCGGTGAGGGATTTTTTCGGATGTGTTTTCTGTTGCTGAGAATTTCGCCGGATAGGATTGTTGATTTTGGTATTAATTTGGTGGCCGAGTGCCATATCTTATGGCACCAGTGGAGTTAAAGAAATTGAAGGAGCAGCTTCAGGAACTCCTTGATAAGGGGTTCATTGGTAGGTCAATATGGATGTGCGTCGTGCATCGAGTCAGCCTTGTTGACTCCGAGTTGCTATTGTTGAGGGATGTGTTCATTCAATTGTTATTGAGCTTATTAGTGTTCTAGGGAGATCTATGAGTTACATTTCAGTTTTGCGAGGCGTTATGATTTGTTGGTTATAGGCACATATGGTGCGGTTCTATTGGGGTCTCATAGTAGAATTCGAGCGAGAAGATTATTGAGTATTGCTCAGTGGATGGTGTATCAATTGTATCCTTTCAAGTTTGTGTGGTTTTATGTCATTTGCTTCGTCATGGTTATGATGATTTTCTTTTGGTTCTAGACAGCAAATTGCACGTGGTTGTCGGTTTTGAGCATAGTTACTTGAGGTATTTCATGTGGATCGGTGTTCGGATAAGGCTACGCATTGTAGCAAGGTTATATGGAGGTATGATCCTTCAAGTTAGATTCATCTGTTCTGGTTCTACAAGGTGTGACGGGTTCTCAGCATTTCATTGGGGTGGTACTGGTGAGTTTGCGGTACAACTCTCTCATTTGAGTCATCTTTCCATGATTTGAGTATATTTGGACTGTTGCTTATTGGTGCGCGGGTCGCATGAGTTGTGGATTTAGATTGTATCGATGTTTCATGTTACTAGAGTAGTCGTGTTCGATGAGATGAGGTCATTGGGATCTAGAATAAATACTATTGGATTAGATTTTAGCATTTTGGAAGGATAATACTGGGATTCAACTTAGAGATTTGCTATGGACCTTGCCCAAGGAAAGGGAGATCCACGACTAGTTGATCTGAGGAATGGTTATGATTTTCTGTGTGTTTCATTCGTCGTTGGCGGTATGAAAGTGTTGGAATGAGGCCTTATTTGATAAGAGGTTTATTATCGATATTCGGTTGTTTGAGCAGTTGTTGTGATTTGGAGTCTTCGCAATGAGAGTTCGATTTGTGGTTTCCATCTTGAGTTGTGGTTATGGCTTGTTACAGCATGTTCAGATTTATTCGGTGCACGGATGTGAGATTCTGATCTTATAGGTAAATTTTGAAAGTGGAAATTTGGTTCTAAGGTTTATGGGCTAGGTTGGATTATCATTCAGTTACGTTGTGCTATCGGACCTATATGAGATAGGGTGACATGGGGTTACCTCCGGGTATGTGCATGGTAAGGATATACAGCGATTTGATGGTTTTCGAAAAAACTCTGGCCACGTTTGAGGATGAACGTATGTTTAAGTGGGGGAGGGCGTAACGACCCGGCCAGTCTTTTATGAATTTCAGCTCCATTTTCCCTATTTCTGCTTCTTTATGTCTTGTTCAACTGTATCATGTGGTATCAGGTTGGTTGGTTCGAGTTCGGAGTGGTTTTGTGGAGGAATAAGACACTTAGTCTCTTAAGTTGGCCATTTAGTTTGAAAAAGTCATCTGAAAGTTGACTTGTGAGTAAACGATCTCCAAATTTGGTTTTTATGATTCAGATAGCTTTGTGAGGTGATTTGGGACTTAGGATCATGTTCGGAATGTAATTTGGAGGTCCGTGGTAGATTTAGGCTTGAATTGACAAAATTGGAATTTTGGCACTTTTCAGTTGGTAGTGTTCAAAAGTTGGATTAGGTTTGTGGTGTCATTTGGGACGTGTATGAAGAATTTCAGGTCATTCGAACGAGGTTTGATAGACTTTTTGATCGAATTCGCAATTTGAAATTTTTGGAATCCTTAGGCTTGAATCCGAGGGTGATTTGATATTGTTTTGAGCATTCTGAAGGTTGGATCAAGTTTGAATGATGTTATGTGAATTGTCGGTATGTTTGGTTGAGGTCTCGAGGGCCTCGGGATGGTTTTGAATGGTTGACGGGAAGTTTGGAATTTGAGTTGTGCTGCAAATTTTGCTGTTCCTGTTATTTCCACACTTGCGGATTGGGGACCGCAAGTGCGAGGTCCACAGGAGCGGTTATGTAGAGCATGTGTGCAATAGTGGTCGCAGGTACGGTTTGGTCCTCGCATCTGCGATGACCGCAGGTGCGGTCAGGCAAGCGCAGAAGCGAAAATGCCTTTTAATGAAATTCCGCAAAAGTGGAGGATTTTTCGCAGATGCGTAATGGGGACTGCAGATGCCAAAATGCTGGGCAGAGTGTATATAAATGCTCCTTTGCAAATTTTTGGTCATTCTTTACCATTTTGTCCAGTATTTGAGCTTTAGGTAGTGATCAAGGATTTTTAATGGGGTAAGTTACTTGGGCCTTATTATTTGTGTTTATGACGATTCCATTGTTTAATCATGAAATTAATGGGATTTAAAGCCTAAAAATGGAGGATTAAGGCTTGTGTTTTGGAAAGCTATGAGTGGTGATTTGAGGAGCCATTTGAGGTCCGATTTTGATGTTCTTGGTATGTATAGACTCGTGGGAGGATAAAAATTTTAGTGATGTGATTTTTATCGGAATCTGAGGTGTGGGACTATTGGTCAGGTTTGACCAATTTCGGGATTTGTCATGTAATTTAATTATTTTTCGCGTTTGCTTTATTCCCTTAGCATATATTGATGTTATGGTTCTGATTTAGGTTAGATTCGGGGCATTTGGAGGCCGAATCGAGAGGCAAGGGCATCGCATGCTAGAGTTTGGCTTGGCTTGAGGTAAGTAACGCTTCCAAACTTGGTTTTGAGGGTTCGAAACCCCGAACTATATGTTCTATGATTACTATTGAGGTGACGCAAATGCCAAGTGACGGGTTTGTGGGCGTGCACCATGAGAATTGTGGCCTGGATCATTACATGGCACCGCTTAGTGACTCTTTCTTGCTCATATCTATGTTGTAATTATGTGACTACGTTAATGAGCTGCAAATCATGCTAATTATCATGTTAAGGCTTCATGCCAATACTGTTGAGACCTAAGAGGTCGTTTCTTGCTATCATATCATTAGCTTCATTGATATTCTGTAATCAATCCAGTTCATGCATATTATATCGTGTCTTAGTCTCGATTATTGTTATTCGACACATCATATCATTGTTCGGGCTAGTATCATGACATTATGAGCTCGTGTGTGCGAGATTGGAGAGTGATGACTGAGTGAGGCCGAGAACCTGATATTGAGTGACAGTATGGGATTGGGCTGCATGCCGCAACGAGATATTGAACATGCCTTCATTGACTTGCTGTAGCGCTTGGGCTAAGAGAATCCCTATTTACCGTGAAAATGGTAACAACAATTAGATTTGTAAATGGGATTCTAAAAATAAGTGATCTATTTTTATGCTAGTTGTTAGAACAGCTGATGCTGAGAATATAAAGTTTAACGATGAAATGCAAGCTAAAACGAGGCAATAGTTAGACCGCCCTAGTTTCGATCTGGTCGATAAGAAACCTCGGGGTCGATACCTGGGCTCGATATCGAGCTAACGGGGGTAGTCGGAAATGGGATAATCAGTTAAGATATGATTAAACAAGGTTCTTTATGGCCAATACCAAGCAATAAATGGAGAACAAGTAAGAAAGCAATAAATGCTAAATTGGCCTCGAGCCGAAGAGAGCATGTTATTTAGAAATAAGAGAGGGGGAGAGAGAGATATTATTGAACTTGGGGAGAAATAGTTGGAGCACCATTAGCCGGTTTCAAAGTAGTGTGGGTTCCCTTTATATCGGAGGGGAACCCGGCTATAGTACAACATGCATCAATTGTAAAGTATGGAGATATGACGGCTAGATGTGATGCTTCGATATAGGCTCTGGATAGGCCGGCCCTATCAGACTTTTCCATGTACCTAGGGAACTTCCCTTTCCGTTCTAGCCTCGTCTTTTGTCTTCTTTGAATCAGGCCTCGACGATCCCCAAGCAAGGGGAATCGATCATGGCTATACGTCACCGGGGTCTCAAGGCATTCTTCCGAAGTGGCTCGATAGCAAGAAATTGAATCCTCTAATTTTGCCGCATATAGATAGTCTCTGTGTTTCCCAGAATGATGCGATGGGAAATGATTCTGACACTTGACTCATTAAGCTTCTTATGGTGACGTCACACCAATGATGCAAGCTTTTGTGGCAACTGGGATGTCCCATGGACTTGTGCACTTTGACATCATTCAATGCACTACCGATTTCCATTCTCCAAGGTGAATATATCGCCATCGATTCGGTTCTTCAAGAATGCAATAATTGCGTCCGTCGGTCAATCTTTCAAAGCCTCGATGACCGTGTCATTATACCCTATAAATGGAGGTGTCTTGGCATTGTTTTTTCTATGTCCAACACCTTCGTTGGATCATTTGCCCATTTCTTCTCATCATCTTCCTTTATCTTCGAACATTATGTTTGGGGTTTATGGCCTCAAGGCTGTTCCGCAGAGTTCCCGTAGGCTGTGCTGCGGTCTCTTGCCGGGGCTTCCCTTTGTCGAGCATAATCATATTCTCCTATCACTGCTCTGGTCGTTGTTCAGCTGGCCGCTCTTTGCTAGAGATGATGATATACGAGGGTCAACTTTCCTTACTCGCTGAAAGCTCTTCGAATTACAAACCGCAGCTCAAAAGGGGGCTCGAATTATAAACCGCTCCTCACCTTCATACCCCGGCTCGACGTGGTGCTCTGCCCCAAGCTGGGGACTTGCACAGCTAGATATTCCAAGAAGTGGACTCTAAGTAGCCGTGCAAGTGGGACCGAGGCCTGTTCGATCCGCTATCTCTCCGAGGTTCTCTTGGCCAGCGAGGGTCCTCGAGCTTCAGAGAGCTATGGCATTTTTTCATCCCTCCCTTCTTCTCGTCCCCTCATTTGGGTATATCAGTGTGGAAGGCCAGGATGATGCTTCCAAGGATGTACGTCCGGAGGTGTACGTTGTAGGAGGCAGACCTATGGAGGCGGGCGATCTTCAGGCTCTTACTTCACATGTGCATCCTTTTGTTTCTTCCTTTATGCGTAGAAATCCTCTGTAGGCTTTTGTAATTATATGTAAGGACCCCTCGAGGCTGTTGTACATGGATTTTTATGAATATGAATATACTTCCTTGATTTTTGTTTTCGATTCTTGCCCTCTATTTTATGCTCTCGTGCCTTTCGAGGCCTTCAAATTTTCTCCTTTGTCGTTGACCACTGACATTTATCTCGGATGCGAGAATTCTTTTCGATCCTCTGCTAATTGACAAAGCTTTTTTCTGAGCCCATCGTAGTACCTCAGACCAAGCTTGAATCGATCCGATCAGCTCGGGCTGTCGAGCCCTCCGAGTTTCACGGAGATAGTAGGCTAAGTTTTGGGAGCTTTCTAGAATGATAACCTGAGTGAAGGTCAGCTTTGGGTACTTGGGGGTCTCTTTTGAACTTGATGCAGATAACTTTTTTAAAGCGTAGGGGATAGACTTCTATTGAGTGGTTGCCTGTACTCAGGCGCTACCTCGACTCTTTCTGGAGCCTTTGTTATCGGAGCTTTGCGTGCTTATTTTTCATTTTTAGAAAAGAAAAACATGAGATCGGGTACCGCCTTGAGTCGAGCGATGGCATTGAAAACTTCCCGAAGCCTGACTTCTCCTTTTTGACGGAGATCCTCGAAGTCGGGCATTACCTCGAGATTGGAGACAATATGTTTGACTCTTTGAGGCATAACCTCTTGTCGATGGATGCCTCTGGGGCTGGGTACCGCTCTGGGATCTGTATCCAGGCCACTGGCCTCCTGAGCTTACTCTGGATAGGCAAATCATCGCTGTTTCCTTCATATATATGTGGTGGCCTTTGTCTCTTTGGGAGATCTTATTATTCTAGATAGCTATCCCTCCGCCTTGGAGTTGGGTGCTTCGTCTCTTCAGGCGCAAAAAATGTTGGAGCATGTTTTTTCCATAGTCTGTCGATTTTACCATAGCCTTGGAAACTACTTTCGGGCTGACCTGGCAAGGAGGGGGGAGTTCTACGCCCCATCGTTCGGGATCCGTGGGGGTTCCCTCCAAAGACTATGTCTTTGATAAGGGAGGAATATCTGGAGATAGTGAGGAGATATTGCGGATGGAGCAAGGAGATAACACTGTAGGTGCTTTCCCCAAGTGAGAGCATTACGAACTCTGCTGATAGATTCTTGAGTGTGTACCTATATCCCTTCATATTTGGCCCCCTTGATAGGGTCGTGCTTAATTTTTGCTTGAAGTATCAGGTTACACTGGTGCAGATACATCCATCGTTTTCGTGAGTGGTATTGATGATGAGGTTTTTTGCGGAGAAGGACAGGCCCAAATTTACGCGTAGTCACCTTGTCAGGCTATACTGACCCTTTCACTACCGAAGCCTGTTAACCTTGCGGTGTCATTCATCCATGCACTTTGTTGTTGGTGATGAAGAAGGTGATGATCAATAGTGGATCAGTCGATTTATCCAGGTTCAGACGACTGATATTGTCCCCATAGAGCATATTCCCGAGGGTTGGAATTACGCTTGTGAGTGGAATGCCTAGTGCTTTCTCAGATTTTGCTTATATTGAAAGTGTGTCGAGTAACTGTTTTTCTCCCCTTTTTCAGCAACTTCATGGATGTCGGGCGAAGTTCTTGACCTGCCCGGCTGGGTCTGGAGGTTGGTGACCCATTTAACCTATGATGAACGTATGTGGCTAGCTGTATCCCGTAATAGATGGGAAGAGAAATTCCAAGGTATGCATGTACGATGCTTTTATTTTGGTCTTAGTATATTTGAGATGACACTTTCCTTTTTCTTCTGCACTGGTATTGCCGTTGCAGGTATCGAGCGGCTCCGATGTGCTCTTTCGGAAGGGGGAAGGAGTCGTCAGCTTCCGAGCTGAGAGACGATGGCGACAAATGGGATCCATACCTGTAGTGTGATGGAGCTTTTACTAGGGCTAAATGGGCCCAAGTCTTTGAGGATAGATCATTGCCTGAGCTTGTTATTCCTAGAGTCTTTGGTTATGGAGCGGCGATTCCTCCATGTGGATGTGCCTCGACCGAGGTCAGTTCTTCTGGGACCGAAGGGACTGGACCGGCGAAAGTGTGTTCGGTCTTCGAGGAACTCCGGTGGCTTCACTTCATGGTGAGTTTAGGCAAAGTCGATCTGTAGTTTGCGTTTTTCTTCCCTTATCGAGTTTTTATGCTGCAGGCCTTTGATAGGCTTAGGTCTGAGCTGCTTCATCATGGGGCCAGGCTTCAAAAAGCTCTAGATGAGGGCGAGTCCCTTAGGCTCCTCAGCAAGGAGAAGGAGGTTGAGTTGATGAACTGGCGGTATGAGGTGTATTGGAGCTTGAATTATGAGAGCTATTTGATGGAGCAGGTAACCTTTCATAGTACGCGTTTTGCTCTTTTTGACCCTTAAGGTTAATCCCTTTGCCTATCTTAGTTGCAGAAGAAGACGGAGGCTATGGAGTACTTTAAGGGCAAAATCGACCGCGTTAGGAATGCCTGTGATGAACTGAGGGCCCAGATCCAGGCTCATGCTTCCGAAGAGAAGGGTGCCTTAGTTAAGGTTCTCGCCTCCTAGTTCAACTCCGATTGGCTCGTGACAATGCTTTAGTTCAAGAGGATATGATCGTGAGTCTAGATTCCAAACTCTCGTAAGTCAGGGCTAAATTAATCGAAGCCCGGGCTGAAGCA
The DNA here is from genome assembly GCA_026770625.1 of Nicotiana glauca. NCBI lineage: Eukaryota > Viridiplantae > Streptophyta > Magnoliopsida > Solanales > Solanaceae > Nicotiana > Nicotiana glauca. The sequence continues at coordinate 140,249 of MU756517.1, read as the reverse complement.
TCATCAAGTCAAGCCAAGGCTGATCAGGGGATGACGATTCGTGTGAAAGATGCTGCTAATGCCCAGGCTGAGTTGAAGTGGGCCCTCGATCGCAAGAAGAGGATCGAGGTATATGTCCGTTGCAGGTCCCGAAGGGAGGCACTCGAGGAGATCGGTTCTAGGGGCTTCATTCTCTCAGAGGAGCTGGCTCGAGCAAGGGAGGACGAGCGCGACGCTCGGTCCCTTCTTGCTAACGTTATAGAGGGCGAATCTAGGCATGGCAGGCCGTAGCCATTTGGAGTGGAGGGTGGATTTTGCTGCTTTTCCATTTTTGTATTTATATTTGCAGAGCATGCTTGTAGATGGATAGCGCAACTTTTGCGCATGCAAATTAGAGAAAACTTTAAATTTTATTTATTTTGTATCTCTTTTTCCATTGCTTTTGACCAGGCAGGCTGGTTCTTGTTGTTGGCGTAAACCTCGTAAATACGGAGCTTATTAGATAGGGCCGGAGGTTCTTAAATACAATTTTCAACGTGAGTAGGCATCGGGACCTTTGTGCTTTGCCCAGCCATTCAGGACTAGTCTCCGAGTTGGACTTCGATTTGATCTTACCTGACTTTCAATCTCTTATATCTACGTGGGCAGATGATGATTATTTCTACTCCTTGCCCTTTTGTGTTTCAGCTATTTTGGGCTTTAATGGACCCTCAAGTTCTTTCAAGCCTAAATGGACGGATGACGATAGCTCTGGCATTTCGGGTCGAAGCGACCTTTTAAGTGCGTGGCCCAGAGGCTTGATAATGGCACTTAGGTTGTGCCCTTGGGCATGTGTAGTTAACTATTTTTGATCCGGTCTCCGAATCGGGTTACGACTTGAGCTCAAGTTTTCAATTTCTACGCTGGTAACAGTGGCTCTTATGCGGTTTTTGTCATTGAGACCTTTTGGTGTGCGGCCCGGAGGCTTATTTGGCTAGAAACAATGGCTCTTATGCTTTTGCCCATAGGCATTTTGTAGGATTTGTATTCCTCTTGTTAATGTATTTATTGAAATGATTTTTCCTGACCCGTCATTAGTTTTGGAAGAACCTCGATTTTAAGTCGTTAGCGGCGATGTTCGAGCACCTCGAAAGGTTCATAGCTCATAGGCTGAGTAGGTTGAGGCCTTGTGATTTTGAGATGACATGGTCGAAGCTCGTTTTTGCCCATTAACGGAAGCCTGTTTTAACTGATTCTTTCTGAAGTACATTCGAAGTAACGGCCTGCAGTTTTTTTTTAGCGACGGTCAGGCATCCCTGAGTCGTGTTAATTTGGTTGTATCAGCCATTTTGACCGTAGTCATGTGTTTGGTCGGAGCCATTTTTGATACCAAGTGATAGTTTAGGCGTTTCCACTGAGGGTATGCACTTTCCGGATTCTTACAAATGCGACGTACAGCCTAAACTTTGGGATTTTAAGTTTCATGCCTATTGAGGTCTTACAGTTTGTCATGCATGTTGAGGTCTTATAGTTTTTCATTCTTGTTGAGGTCTTACAATTTTTATTGCTATATAGAATAGATCTGGTTATGCTGAGTCTGCCCGCTCGGGGTCTTACAGTTTTGGGTTTTCCCATGTAGTACAATTAATGATAGTCTCTAAGTCATCAAATTTGCTTAGGCTCGAAGTTCGCTATTCGTGAGCTCGGAGTTGCTTCGTCGGGACCTTATGAGCCCCGAGTTCTGACCTTGCGGCTGTGCGGGTATCGATTTGTTGATGCTAAGTCTTCGAGTATTTCGGGATGTATTTGGTGGAGGGGCCCTTGCCGTGAGCATGTTAAAATCCCTTTTTCTGGAGTACTAGATGCTGAAAAATATTCTTTATTGCTTGACGTAAATATACATATTGTTTCATTGTCATAAGCTCGGCCCGCACGGGCGCGGTTCCTCGGACCATTTGGTTCGGTACATAATTCCCTATTGAAACTCAGTCTGCCGTTCCCCAGTCCTTCCGAGGGGATGGAACCCTCAAAACAAGATCATCGCTCGTCGTTTGACTATAGAAGAAGGCATCTGACCTTGTCGGATCCTCTTCTAGGGGTATGTTGCTCTGCTAATAACCTTGTTGGCGAGACCCTCTTTGGGGTGGAAGTCCAACCAGGGGGGAGCGCAGCAGGTTCTGTTAAGGCCTTGGGATCTCTGGGTGGAGTTAGAACTTCTGAATATCCCAGCCGATTGTCTGCATACAGGTTAGTGAAAAAATAACAAAGGAGTGAAACAGTTCTTCCTTACCGCGGGATGTGTAGGCAATGTTTTGAGATTCGGTACGTTCCTTCCGTATCGGGGTGTGGGCCATGGTATAGCCCACCCAATGTGTTTAAATAAGCTTGGTTTATTTACCCTTTGATCCTTTCGAGAGTGGATGTATTGATACCGGCGATGCGTCATATGATGAGGAATTTTACCTCATCGCGTATTTCACCCAGCTGACGGTTTTACTTTTGCCCCTTGCATGGGATTTCATTCTTTTGGCGAGTGGGGTTGACACTGTCTCCGGGCGGTATGCTTGTGGCCATATGAATAAGACGTCCATGCTTTGTGCCTTATTTGACGGTATAGAACTCGGCGTCCCAGTCAGAGCTTAGATGGGCTATATCGAGAGAATGGTGTTCCTGTTCGTTGTAGTGATCGCCGTTCGGAATCAGTCAAAGATTCGAGATGTGGGAGCGATTTAGTTCGTCAATTCGAGCCTCCCTATTGACCTCGATCCAAAATTGTTGGTATGTTGAACGAACCACCTAAATTAATAAGCATATGTTTTATTTGAAATGGATCAAATGAGAGAGAAGATTACCATCGTGTCAGTGTGAGGCCGAGGCAAAGTCTTAGTGTCTTTTTGCTGCATGTAAGGGCGTCCTTCGGAACGTATCCCCAGAGCTGTCTCTTCCTGGTAACGAGCATTTTTACTTTCCATCTTACGAGTCCTTAGAGGGTGTCGCCGCTCCTCCACTATCATGGCAATACGTCGCGGATCGTTTGCTTCATTTTTCCTGGTTGCCTTCCACCATCGGGGCTGAATTCGAACCTGATCGCTTGACAGTACTCGGTGGCAATCTTTATTGAGTAGCATGGCTGTTTTCTCCTAAGTATTGGCCATTTTTGACCTCGTGGTCGTGCGAGCCATGTGGTTCCCGCGCCAGGTTGTGGTTTCTTTGGGGGGGGGGGAAGGGACTCGGTCGAATATGTCTGAGCCGTTTGACGTCCCTGGTTTTGCTTATGGTGAACGCAATGTTTGCTATAGTGATGCTGAAATTGTACTCTGATGGGCAAGGTACCCCTGATGGTCGTGCGTCCTCATCAAATTTTGTTTTGTTAAAGATTCCTCGAGGATGTTATCCTCGGGCAATTTCTAGATCTTCTCGAGGTAGGTCGAATCTTTGGGCGTTCCTCCTATCCGCGGCGCATGGGCTGCACCCCCTCCGTTTGGCATTAGTTTCTTTGCCCGGAGCCTGCTTTGGTATATTGAGCCTGAGGGGGCTCTCGGATGGTCATCCATGACCCTGATTCGTAGTTGGTGCTGGGTACGGGTATCTGACAAGATCTCGATTGGGTATCTGATCAAGCTTCATTTGAACTGCCCCGAAGTCGTTGGGCTTGGTTCTTTTAGGCTTTTGGCGAAGGTCTGTACTACCCAGTCATCCAAAGCCGGGGGTGATCTCGTTCGTTCTATCTGGTAATGAGGTGTAAATTCTCGTGGCATTTCATTCTCACTTTGTTCAGCCCCGGATGAGTCGGGCTCTTTCGTCGCTGCTTCGATGTCATTGGCATGTGTCTCTGCGGAGGAATCTTCTGGCACGATAAGCGAGTTTGTAGGGTCAGGTGCTCGGCTATGACACCACATCGTGGTTCCCTTTGAGGGTGTTTCCCCGAACCTCTTCAATAAGACGGGCTCGAACTCATCATCTTGAAGGTCGTTGCCTTTTCCCGTGCTGATGTGGACGGCGATGTGCTCGGCACGATCAGAGGTCCTATTATACTTAGGGAGTTCTTGCATTCCGGACTTCCGTGAAACGGGTTCCGGGACTGCTTCTTTGGGGAATAAATATCGCATGAACTTCCACGAACCTGACTCGATCCTTTTGGAGAGATCCCTGAGCATCTTTGCTATGGAAGGGTTGGTTACCAATCCATTGTTGCTTGATCTCTCGAGTACTTGTTTGGCGGGGGGAGCTGTTTCCTGCGCTACTGTGCTGGGATTCTCCGAGTGGCTTTGCAACAGAGCGATAGCCAATTGCTGTGCCTACAATATTTCAAAAAATCGTGAAGACTCACTTCCTGTATTTCCCAGGCTGAGGTTTTTTTGGGCATCCTCTTGGTTGATGTGCTGTATGCTCCTGTCAGTGTGGGAAGTTTCATCGACTTGTTGCACGTCTTGCAAACCCATATTCATTGGAACTGGCCTTGATGTGTTATAAGGGTTCTGTGGCGTCGCGCCAACGGCTGGAGCAACCACACCATTTTCGCCGTGATTTTTGAGGTAGTATTTCCCAACTCTATTTACCTAGCCATACATTTGACCTAAAATCAAGAGATCTTGGACAAGAAAAAGTGTGAAAGATAACACGCGTTTGTGCAATGAAACTAGCAAGAAAATAATTACTATTATTTTTAGCCCCACGGTGGGCGCCAAACTGTTTACCGTGAAAATGGTAACAACAATTAGATTTGTAAATGGGATTCTAAAAATACGCGATCTATTTTTATGCTAGTTGTTAGAGAAGTTGATGCTGAGAATATGAATTTTAACGATGAAATTCATGCTAAAACGAGGCAATAGTCAGACCGAGGGACTTACTGCCCTGGCTTCGATCTGGTCGATAGGGGACCTCGGGGTCGATACCTGGGATCGATCTCGAGCTAACAGGGTAGTCAAGAATGGGATAATCAATTAAGATATGATTAAACAAGGCTCTTTATGGCTAATACCAAGCAATAGATGGAGAACAAGGAAGAAAACGGTAAATGCTAAAGTGGCCTCGAGCCGAAGAGAGCAAGTAAGTTAGAAAGAAGAGAGTGAGAGAGAGATACTATTGCACTTGTGGAGAAATACCAAGCAATAGATGGATAACAAGTAAGAAAGCGCTAAATGCTAAAGTGGCCTCCAGCCGAAGAGAGCAAGTAAGTTAGAAAGAAGAGAGGGAGAGAGAGATATTATTGCACTTGTGGAGAAATAGTTGGAGCAACATCAGCCGGTTACAAAGTAGTGTGGATTCCCTTTATATAGGAGGGAAATCCGACTATAGTACAACATGCATTAATTGTAAAGTACGGAAGGGGTAGACGCGACGCTTCGACATAGGCTCTGGATAGGCTGGCCCTGTCAGACTTTGCCATGTACCTACGGAACTTACCCTTCCGTTCTGGCCTCGTCCTTCGTCTTCTTCGAGTTGGGCCCCGACGAGACTCGATGGAGGGGACTCGATCGTGGATCCATGTCACCGGGGTCTCGAGGCATTCTTTCGAAGTGGCTTGATAGCAAGAAATCGAATCCTCTATTTTCGATACAAGCCCGTCTGGAGTCTTTACACCCCCGGTGAGCGCAATTGATGATATTGAGGGATGGATCTTCCCTGGACATGGATCTTGTCTGAAGTATTTATATTTGGAGATGGATCTTCTCCATAGGCTGGAATGGCCTTCCTTGGTACTGGATGACTGTTGTTAGTGATGTGTACATATTCCAGGATGGATCTTCCTTGGGCATTGTGAGCCATATACAGTACCGAGTGATTGTGAGTTTGTTATTGATATTATCTTGAAATGGATCTTCTCTGTAGGTTTTTCCTCAGTATCGAGTGATTTCCGTCAGAGATGTATATATTCCGGGATGGAACTTTGTTGGGCCGTATGAGCCATATACAGTACTAAAGGGTGAGCATTTGAGGTTCTGAGCACATGAGGCAGTCAGCATGGTGCATTCCATATAGCACATGCATTGACATGTAGATGTAGCAGAGTTACACTCCTTTACCTTGTTCATACCTGCTCTGTTTTACTATTCGAGCTGTTTATTTAGCTGAAAGCATGCCTATATTTCTGTACATTATTTCTGTTATCCTTGAGGAGATTGAGTTCGCCACTACCTATTAGTCCAAATGTTGGACTTGTTACTTACTAAGTTGTTGTACTCGCGTTACCCCCTGCACCTCGTGTGCAGATCCAGGCACTTTGGATCCAGGGGAAGATGTTTGATCGAGGCTTCTGACTTAATAGATTATGGGGGTACCTGCACGGCGTTCAGAGGCCTTGGCTCTCCACCTTACTTTTCATTTGTATTTCAGTTGTTCCCTTAGACATTATATGAGACTATGTATTTTTCCTTAGACGCTCATGCACTCACTGACGCCCAATTTTGGGCTAGATTGTATTTATTCTTGGAATTTCTTATGTTTTCAAATAGTTCTTTAACTGTTAAAAGCTTCCGTTAATCTTTTCAAATTTATTATTATCAGGTTGATTGTTGAGTTAAGGCTAGCCTAGTTTTACGATAGGCGCCATCACGACGGGTTGGGTTTTGGGTTGTGACAGTCAACAAAGCTTAAAGCTTTTTAATGATTTGTTTAGTCTGGACGGATATGACCAGATAGTGTGTCTATAGGATTACACATTAAGAAATCATATATGTGAGTGTGAAGTGTAAGCCGCTTCAAAGGGAATGAAGGTAAAGGCCCATTCTCTAAGCGCTCATGAAACCAGGCGGTGTTTATGACTGAAACGAACAAAACCGTCAGAACCATAGATGGTTAAGGATTGATTGTGTGACTTATGTTGTCTAGGTATAAAACAAAGCTCGACAATTCAAAGATATCAAATCTACCGATTGACCGATTACCTCCGATATAAGTTCACTACGGAAAGTTTAAAAGGAAACCTACTTATCCAGATGCAATTAATTCTTGCATGTAAAACACACACGCGTTCGTGTATTCCTTTATTTTATAGCCATTCCCCATTCATGTGGGAGATTGTTGGGCTTTAAGCTTGGTGTAGCTTAAAGAGGGTGAATGAGAAATGGAGGAAATATGAAATATTTGAGTTTCCCTCCTTGGCGAAGGGATATTGTCCCATATTAATGGAAGAAAAGTCTATTGATGGGTATATATACAATTATTCTTCTTCTAGCTCTTAAAGAGTTAAGAAGAAGGCAAGTCTCGCGCCGTCGCCGTCGCTCGCTCGCTTGGCTCGGCTTCGGTTTCGGCTTTGGTCAGCGATTGATTGATTAATTTTTTGGACAAAATTTCTTTCAATTATTTAATTAATTAATGAACGAAAATTTAATCCGAAATAAATCATGACTCGTGATCCGTTCCGGTTCGGTCCATTTTCTTTCCGAATTATTTTAAATCAGTTTTTTAATTTTCCCGCAATATTGCCACCTGTTACAACAGCTATGACTGTTCTGAAAGGCTGCAAACCTTTCAGAAACAGTGCCAAATGGGCTATAAATATGCCTTGAATCCCATAATTTTACTTACTAAATTTTCTGATTATCTTCTTCTTCTTCTGCACAGTATTTTCTAGTGTGTTTTATGACCATTGAGTGGTTCGCCATTCACCAAAGTTTATGGTACCAATACACTGGCGAGTTAAATCGTTCTATCCTGTGAGGATATATTCTAGTACATCGGATACTTGAGGGGAATAATTTCCTTAAGGACACACTGTGTATTCAGTGGGCTCGATTTATTACTATATTATTTTCCAGAATTTATTTTGTCGTTTTTGGTACCAATATACTGTGTATTCAGTGGGCTATGTTTATGCTTTTCCTGATAATTTATTGTTTTATTCTTTATTACATCAATACAGGTTGAATAACAAAGATCAACAACAATAAAATATAAGCAAACAAAGCTAATGATCAATAACAATAAAGAAGAAGAAGAAAGCCTAACATTTTGTGTCACTGAAGAGATATATATATACTAGGTTAATACGTTTGAACTTCATTCCAACTCAAACTTCACTTAATTCAAATTAAAAAAATTATATTAGTTTGTTATAAAACTAAAATGTTTAGATAACATTAAATAAGCTACAAAAGGTGCTGACCACTTGATCAATCTTGAAATAACCATGTAACAATTTCTTTAAAATTTTTGCTGCATTCCATCAAGAACTCACAGTTTGCTTCTTATGGTAACTTCATAGCGCATGAACAAACCTATTAAATAATAATAAAAAAATTGTGGTAGTATAAAGAAAAAAAAACATAGCACAGCAAATGAAAATTAAGCTTAAAATATGTCCATTGGCAATAAGTTTTTTTGTCATACCCGTCATATGAAATGACCCTGATTCCTAATCTTGAAATGACCATGTAACAATTTCTTTAAAAAAATTTCAGCATTATATCAAAACCCCACAGTCTGCTTCTTTTAGTAACTTCATAACACATGAACAAATTTATTAACGTAGCACAAAAAAAAAAAAATTAAGTTTAAAATATATTCATTGGCAATAAATATTTTGTTATACCCATCATATAAAATGACCATGATTCCTAATCTAATAAATTAAAAGTGTTAAAAAAATCTATTATAACCGCTTAAAGTATATTGATAGTGTCTAAATTCTTACACTTAATGCATATAAGTTAAAAATAAAATATTTTCTTGTACTCTTCTATTATTATAAAACAACTCTTTCACTTTATATGGCTTTAGAACAAATTTGGCTGCAAGTTTTAGTTTCTGATTTGCATATTAATTAAGAATTAATTTAAAAGTTCAATTCTATTAAAAGGCATGATTCTTTCGTAAATATTTTAAATTTCTGAAATCGCCTCAATTCTTGTATAACACTTCAGCAACTTTTCTACCAAAATCTATTTCCCCTATGACGAATATTAGTGTTGCGTCAAATTTACACAATTTGTCATTAAAATATTATTCAATCAATATTAGTAAATTAGTCATTAAAGCATCACAAATAAATGAATTGTATAACTTTACCAATTATATGCGTATTACCGCCCATATTTCCCAATTAAAAAGTCCAAATTCATAAGCTCCACCAACTGTTTTATCGTAGCTTTTACGGATCTGCATTAGATGTTGTCACGACCCCAAACTCGCTTCGTAGGATGTCGTAATGACACCTAGTCTCTAAAACTAGGTAAGTCGATTACTAACAAAAATTAGGCAAATTTTTAACAATGATAATTTGAAATATAATCTAATATGAATACCGAAACAAAATCGGAATAAGCCTACACGACAATAATCATAAGAACCTCTTAAGATTTAGTAATAGAGACTCACGAACTCTAGCCAAGTACATGGAATGATCTCAAGGATCTAAATACAATACTGTTCAAATGACAAACTGATAGTACGATGTAAGGAAAGGATTCCAAGGGGCTGCGACAACGAAGCAACTCTACCTTGAATCCTCGCATTCCTCACGCTGCACAAAAATGTGCAGCAGTGTAGTATGAGTACACTACGGTCAGTACCAGTAAGTATCAATACTAAGCTTGGTGGAGTAGTGACGAGGTACAAGTCAAGACAGTCACTAGACAAAATAACCTGTACAATATAGAAGCATAAAGCTAATAATGGGAAGTAGAAATCAGTAAATGGCAAAAAAATCAACATGTGACGGAGACAATAAAGAAACAAGGACACTGCAAAGTATCATTGAAGCAAATTAAGGGACGAAAAGGACAACCAATTAATGAATCATTCTACACAAGTTTCACAACGAAATAACCCCCTGATACTTTGTCTCATAGACAGAAGTCACGGGTCTCAACCCACAATCACATACTCACGGCACCTCGTGCCTACATCTCGAATCAAAACCGCATGGACAGTCCCTAATGACTATACACCAGACCGATCCAATTTTTATAGTACAATAGTTGGCTGTTCACGGCCTAGCTGTATATATCGTTCTTTTTTTTGGATCAATATCAGCATGTGTGCCAATATCTCAATCTGCATGGCATGATCATAGGCTCACATTTACAATTCACGCGGTGTGGTAATAGGATCACAATTACAATCCGCCTAGCAAGCTCACAGGCTCATAATCACAATCCGCGCATAGTCACATGCTCACAACCACAATCAGCGCAGTATGATCACATACTTAAAATCACAATTCGCCCGGCATAATCACAGTCTCAATGGTAACATGAAACGAATAATACAAGAACACATGGGCATGATAAATGAATGTCAAGTTTCATACTCCTGAGTTAGTATAAGTGGCACGTTCCGGTGTATGCTTGTGCGGCTGTAGCCTAAGTCAACTAGTAATATCAAAAAGACATCGAGTAGTTCATCGAAGCAACAAAACAAATCACACAAGGTGTATGCCATACACAAGGAAAAATACACCATCACACGAAAATCACCAACACAATGTCCCCGAGCTATCACACATCATCCTTGACATTGCCACCCTTAACCCTCCGATAGCCACCCGTATCACTCTGCCCTGACATTATCATTAGCCATTCTTATCTCTTCTATAGCCACCCGTATCGCTCCACCCTAACATTATCATTAGCCACTCTTATCTTTCCTATAGCCACCTATATTACTCCTTACAATGTCCACCCTTATCTCTCCGTCTAAACAATAACACAATAGCCACCCTTATCACTCCGTTCATTCAACAACAATGAGATACCATAGTTATATCCCACATAACAACAACGGTAAAATAGCACTCTTATACAACATGGCATAACAACTCATAACACAAGTGTCCATAGGCCACAACCTTTCTAAACACCCAACAATATCAATAATTCCACAACAAATAGCCCACGACTCAAACACAATATGTATACAATCTCAATAACAACAATATGAATAGGAAAGTAACTCAACAAGGAACAACACCCCCTTTAAACACAACTTCAATTAAAATGGACTAATTTCTTTTGATAACCTTAATTCCAATTAATTATATAAGGATGAACTCGATAGTGAAAGAATTTCCATGAAATGGGACAATTCGAATTATAATGTATGAGTTAGGCTAACAATAAAGGAAATGGAACGAACTAGCAACTATGTCAAAATGCATGAGAATAGCCCGAAAACAAACGGATATAATGTACATCAATTTAAACTAAGAATAATTCAACAATAAAATTAATCATATAATTGTAAATGTGGCAACAACTACAAATAAAGCATACAAGAGAAAACTCGACAAGTAAAGAATGTGACATGTAAAGAAAACTTCAAATAAAGCACGTGATAGCATACACGACGAATAAAAGATGCAATATGTGCTAAAAATTCCAAATAAATACATGAAGTAAACCTAATATCTCAACCGGTAAATCTTTCAAATATAAGCCCGTACCTACTCCTAAGGGGTAGTTTCCCCACACAAAGTTAGGCAAGATATGTGACGACCCAAAGGGTCATCACCTGTTTCCTCATTCGTTCCGTGCTTCTGAGGCCTTGAAAACCTCATTTTTACTTGTCTCGATTTGTGTGCGCAGTATGATCGCGTAGCCGGAAAGATTTTATGTTGAAAAATGTGAATTATGTGAAAAATTTAAAGAATTTTGATATTAATATAATTAAAGTTGACTTTGGTCAACATTTTGGGTAAACGGACCCGGACCCGGACCTGACCCGAGATTAGACGGTTTCGGAAGATTTGTAAAAAAATATGGGACTCGAGCATGTGCCCGGAGTCGAATTTCGAGGTCTAGAGCCCGAGGAAAGAATTTTTCTGTTAAATTATTTTTCTGAAATTATTAAGGAAAATAGAAATAAAAATTTATCAAAAGACTGTGGTATCGGGCTCGTATTTTGGTTCCGACGCCCGGTACAAGTATTATATATGTATTAAGCGCTTTTTGTGAAGTTTGGTCGAAATCGGACGTCGTTTGACGTATTTTGGTCTATAAGTTCCAAGTTTGAAAGTTTATAAAGTTTAAAAAAAAATCATGAGTTTTGAGGCTTGATTCTATGTATATGATGCTATTTTGGCAATTTGATCGCGCGAGTAAGTCCATAGGATGTTTTTGAGGTTGTGTACATGTTTGGTTTGGAGCCCCGAGGGCTCGGGTAAGTTTTGGATAGGCATCGGATTGCATTTTCTCATTTTTAAAAATCTGGTATTTTCACTATTGGTGTCTTCGCATTTGCGAAGAAATGATCGCAAATGCGACCACCTAATCGCAAATGCGATAAAAGGGAGGCCCTGTATATGTCTCAAATGCAACAGGGGTGATCGCAAATGCGATAGTCCCATCTCCCTTCTGTGTTCGCAAATGCTACAAGAGGTGGTGGCTATCACAAATACGATGGAAAGGCCGCAAATGCGAAAGCTGCCTCCAGATCCAAGTTCGCAAATGCGAACTAAATTGTCGCAAATCCCAAGCCTGTATTGTTCGCAAATGCGAACTAACATCCGAGGCCCACCAAATTTTATGCTTAGTCGAATTTTCATCACTTTTCACCATTCTTTCAAAACCCAAACACCATAGGCGATTTTTCAAGAGCAAACTTTCTTCCAAATCACTTGTAAGTTGATTTTTACTCGATTCTTTCAATATTCAACATCATTAAACATATTTTCCACTTGAAATAAAGGATTTTCATGGGTGAAATTGGGGTTTTTGGGTAGAACCTAGGTTTTCTATAAATTGGGGAGTTGGTCCTCGATTTGAGGTCTGATTTCAAAACAAATTACGTATTTGAATTCGTGGGGGAATGGGTAATCGGGTTTTGGTTCGAACCTCGGGTTTTGACCATGTGGGCACGGGGTCATTTTTAGAATTTTTGGAAAAAACTTGGGAAAATTCATTCTTAAGCATTCAAATTGATTCATATAGTGTTTATTAAAGTAATTGAGCAATTTGTGATTAGATTCGAGCGAAATAGAGGTGGAACCGCGAGGTAAAGCGATAGTTGAGGATTAAGTGGATTTCAAGGCTTTAAGGTAAGTGTTTGGTTTAACCCTAGCTTGAGGGAATAAGAGTTGAGTCTTGTTTCTAATTGCTATGTAATCGAGTAAGATGTATAGGCATGGTGACGAGTATCTATACATTGGTGTCTAGCATGACCGTGAGTCCTTATAATGTGATTATCATGACTTGGTTGTGTACTTCGTGTTTATTGGAGGATTTCTATATGTGGTGAATAACATGTGAACGGTAAAATGATTATTTGATTCCTGGGAGCATTGGCTCGAATTGTGATACGAATATTGAGAGTGTGATTCTTTGGAGCGTGGGCTCTAAATAGTAGAGTGAATTATAAGATAAGAAAAGTAAGAAAGAGAAAGCGTTGTTAATTATTCTCTTGCCGGGACATTTGGTTGAACTTGTTGGTTCTTTCCCTTGCCGCGATTTTTTCAAATATTTGCTTATTGTTATGTCCCTTAATTGTGACTGTTGTTTGCGGAGTCAGACTGTTAAATGATATTGAGGATTGTGCTGCACGCCGCAACAATGATATTGAGGATTGGTTGCACGCCGCAACAATGATATCGAGGATCGGGTTGCACGCCGCAACAATGATATTGAGGATCGGGTTGCACGCCGTAACAATGATATTGAGGATCAGGTTGAATGCCGCAATAATGATATTGAGGATCGGGTTGCACGCCGCAACAATGATATCGAGGATAGGGTTGCACGCCGCAATAATGATATATGTGGATCGGGTTGCACGCCGCAATAGTGGTATTTGTGGATCGGGTTGCACGCCGCAACAGTGGTATTTGTAGAGTGGGTTGCATGCCGCAACAGTGGTACTTGTGGAGCGGGTTGCATGCCGCAACAGCTATTGATACCATGTGTTTGTATTGAGTATTTGTTCCTTATTCATTGTGAATCTAAGCTCCTTTAGTTTGTTACTCGGGGTTAGTGTTAATATTGTATCTCCCCATAGCATGTTTCCCCCTCCCATGTTGTTAATTTCCTTGTATTCGATTTCTGCTGTATATTAATGACTGCACAGGTTTATGTGGTGTCCAGTCTAGCATCGTCACTACTTCGCCGGGGTTAGGCTAGACACTTACCAGCACATGGGGTCGGTTGTGCTGATGCTACACTTCTGTGCATTTTTTCACAGGTCCAGGTTTTGAGGAGTAGCAGCAGCATTAGTGCGGGAGCAAGCTTTCATTTTCACAAGACCGAGGTAGTCTTGCAGGCGTCCGCATGCCCGACGTCTCTTCTTTATGTTCTCTTTTAGACAGTTGCCTCATTGTTTTCGAGATAGACAACTTATGTATTTCTTTCAGACCATTGTATTTAGTATATTCTTAGTAGTTCGTGAGTACTGTGACACCAAATCTTGGGTAGAGGCTATTAATGACTGTTCCGCGTTATGATTCGTAATTATAAATCAGACTTCTGCTACTATTCTTGTTAAATTTCATGTTCTATATTGATACTGTAAATTGTTAAAGTAATTATCTAGTAATGAAAGGGTAAATAAGTTGGCTTGCCAAGCTACCACAAGTAGGTTCCATCACGATCCCGATGGTGGGAAATCTGGGTCGTGACAATGATATATGTGGATCGGGTTCCACGCCGCAACAGTGATATTTGTGGAGCGGGTTTCACGCCCCAACAGTGGTACTTGTGGAGCAGGTTGCACGCTGCAACAGTTATTGATACCATGTGTTTGTATTGAGTATTGGTTCCTTGTTCATTGTGAATCTAAGCTGCTTTAGTTTGTTACTCGAGGTTACTGTTAATATTGTATCTCCCCATAGCATGTTTTCCCCTCCCATGTTGTTAATTGCCCTCTATTTGATTTTTGCTGCATATTTATGACTACACAGGTTTATGTGGTGTCTAGTCTAGCCTCGTCACTACTTCGCCGGGGTTAGGCTAGACACTTTAATGCACATGGGGTCGGTTGTGCTGACGCTACACTTCAGTGCATTTTTGCACTGGTCTAGGTTTTGAGGAGCAGCAACAGCATTAGTGCGGGAGCAGGTTTTCATTTTCACGAGACCGAGGTAGTCTTGCAGGCATACGCAGGCCCGGCGTCTCTTCTTTATGTTCTCTTTTAGATTGTTGCCTCATTGTTTTCGAGACAGACAACTTATATATTTCTTTCAGACCATTGTATTTAGTATATTCTTAGTAGTTCGTGAGTACTGTGACACCAAATCTTGGGTAGAGGCTATTAATGACTGTTCCGCGTTATGATTCGTAATTATAAATCAGACTTCTGCTATTATTCTTGTTAAATTTCATGTTCTATATTTATGCTGTAAACTGTTAAAGTAATTGTCTAGTAATGAAAGGGTAAATAAGTTGGCTTGCCTAGATACCACGAGTAGGCGCCATCACGATCCCGATGGTTGGAAATCCGGGTCGTGACAAGTTGGTATCAGAGCACTAGGTTACATAGGTCTCACAACTCACGGACAAACTCGGTAGAGTCTGAAGGATCGGTATGGAGACGTCTGTATTTATCCCCTAGAGGCTACAGAGTTAGGAAAGTTTCGCATTTGTTCTTTCTCGTCGTGCGGTTCTATTTTTCAAGTACCGATTGAATTTCTACTATATTCCTCCGCAGATGGCAAGAACACGCGCTTCTTCATCTACCGCTCAGTAGTGCGAGACCCCAGCAATAGCCTAAGTAGCGGAGCCTCGGGTTGATTTCGAGGAGGAGGTTCCCGTCCCAGCAGTTCCGGTGGGCCCAGCTCAGGTCCCAGAAGGGTTCATTGCCACCCTAGTTCTTCAGGATGCTCTAGTCCGATATGAGGTGTCATTCGAGCGGGTTTGCTTCCACCAGTGGTGGCAGATCAGCCGGGTATAGTGGCTCAGGCCGGGAGTGAGATTACTTTTTAGGAGGCGGCCAATGTGGGCCGTAGAGTCGAGACAGCTCTGCTACCGGGAGGTAGTCATGGGTCGGATAAGAGACCCCATCATGTAGGTAGATTCAATGGTACATCGTTNACTGTGACACCAAATCTTGGGTAGAGGCTATTAATGAATGTTCCGCGTTATGATTCGTAATTATAAATCAGACTTCTGCTATTAGTCTTGTTAAATTTCATGTTCTATATTGATGCTGTAAACTGTTAAAGTAATTGTCTTGTAATGAAATGGTAAATAAGTTGGCCTTCCTAGCTACCACGAGTAGGCTCCATCACGATCATGATGGTGGGAAATTTGGGTCGTGACAATGATATATGTGGATCGGGTTGCACGCCGCAACAGTTGTATTTGTAGAGCGGGTTGCACGCCGCAACAGTGGTACTTGTGGGGCGGGTTGCACGCCGCAACAGTTATTGATACCATATGTTTGTATTGAGTATTGGTTCCTTGTTCATTGTGAATCTATGCTGCTTTAGTTTGTTACTCGGGGTTACTGTTAATATTGTATCTCCCCATAGAAGGTTTCCCCCTCCCATGTTGTTAATTGCCTTGTATTCGATTTCTGCTGTATATTTATGACTGCATAGGTTTATGTGGTGTCCAATCTAGCATCGTCACTACTTTGCCGGGGTTAGGCTAGACACTTACTAGCATATGGGGTCGGTTGTGCTGATGCTACACTTCTGTGCATTTTTTAACAGGTCCAGGTTTTGAGGAGTAGCAGCAGCATTAGTGCGGGAGCAAGCTTTCATTTTCACAAGATCGAGGTAGTCTTGCAGGCGTCCGCAGGCCCGGCGTCTCTTCTTTATGTTATCTTTTAGGCTGTTGCCTCATTGTTTTTGAGACACNATCCTCCCAGGCCTTTTCAGTCAGCTCTCCAAGTCACTCATGGTACTTCAGGTGGTCATTCAGGTCGACAGGGTCATCCTCAGTTCCCTCAGCTGCAGCGTTCGTGAAGATATTATGAGTGTGGTGAGTATGGTCACAATAGGAGGGTTTGCCCGAGGTTGAGGGGTGCTCAGCCGCAGCAGACGAGGTCTTGCCATGCTTGTGGTGATCCGAAGCACATTGTCAGATATTGTCCTCAAGTTTATGGCAGCTTCCAGCATCAGAGTTCTCGCACTATGATTTAAGCACCGGAGGTTCCGCAGCCTGCCCAGCCAGCTAGAGGCGGTGGCAGAGGTGTTAGAGGTGAAGGTAGAGGTTTTAGAGGTGGAGTTCAGGTCGCTAGAGGTAGGGGTCAGCAGGTAGCCGATCGTCCCAGAGACATGGTTCAGGGAGGTGGGGCTGAGCCTCGGTTTTATGCTTTGCCAGCCAGACCAGAGGCCGAGTCGTCAGATGCCGTTATTACAGGTACTATTCTGGTTTGTGATAGAGATGCGTCAGTGCTATTTGACCCTGGGTCTACATATTCATATGTGTCGTCCTATTTTGCACCCTACCTGGCTATGTCTAGTTATGCTTTGGACATTTCTGTTTATGTATCTACACCGGTGGGTGACTCCATAGTAGTCGACCGGGTGAATCGTTCCTGTGTGGTTGTGTTTGAGGGTCTTGAGACCCGTGTTGATTTACTGTTTTTAGATATGGTGGATTTTGACGTTATTTTGGGGATGGATTGGTAGTCCCCGTATCATGCTATCTTAGATTATCATGCCAAGACCGTGACCTTGGCTTTGCCAGAATTGCCCCCACTAGAGTGGAAAGGGACCTCAGGTCATGCCACCCGCAGTGTTATTTCATATGTTAAGGCTCGACGCATGGTCGAGAAGGGGTGTTTAGCTTATCTGGCGTATGTTCGCGACTCCTGCGCAGAGGTTCCTTCTATTGACTTTGTTCCTATTGTTTGAGAGTTCCCCGAGGTCATCCCCTCAGACCTCCCGGGTATACCGCCCAACAGGGATATTGATTTCTGCATTGATCTGGCTCCAGGCACGCAACCCATTTCTATTCCGCCGTATCGCATAGCCCCGTTAGAGCTAAGGAGTTAAAGGACCAATTGCGAGACTTGCTAGAGAAGGGTTTTATCAGGCCTAGTATTTGTCCTTGGGGTGCGCCGGTATTATTTGTGAAGAAGAAGGATGGATCGATGCGGATGTGTATTGATTATCGGCAATTGAACAAAGTGACGACAAAGAACAAGTATCCATTGCCGAGGATTGATGATCTGTTTGACCAGCTTCAGGGAGCAAAGGTGTTCTCAAAGATAGACTTGAGATCTGGCTACCATCAGCTGAAGAATAGGGCGTCTGATGTCCCTAAGACAGCATTCCGCACTCGATATGGGCACTATGAGTTTTTAGTCATGTCATTTGGGTTGACCAATGCCCCAACAGCATTTATGGAGTTGATGAACCGAGTGTTCAAGCCATATCTAGACTTATTCGTAATAGTCTTTATTGATGATATTCTGGTGTACTCCCGCAGCCAGAAAGAGCACGAGCAGCACCTCAGAGTGGTTCTTCAGACTCTGAAGGATAGTCAGTTATATGCTAAGTTTTCGAAGTGCGAGTTATGGTTGAGTTCGGTTGCATTTCTGGGTCATATTGTATCAGTAGAGGGTATTCTAGTATACCCGAAGAAGATTGAGGCAGTAAAGAATTGGCCTCAACCAGCTTCAGTGACCGAGATTCGGAGTTTCTTGGGGTTAGCAGGTTATTACTGTCAGTTCGTAGAGGGATTTTCTTCTATTGCAGCCCGATGACCAGATTGACCCAGAAGGGTGCCCAGTTTAGGTGGTCAGATGAGTGTGAGGCGAGTTTTCAGAAGCTCAAGACAACTCTAACTATGGAACCGGTATTTGTTTTGACCACAGGTTCAAGGCCTTACACAGTCTATTGTGATGCTTCGCGCGTTGGGCTTGGTGCAGTATTGATGTAGGACGGTAAAGTCATTGCCTATGCTTCGAGACAGTTGAAGATCCACGAGAAGAATTATCCGGTTCATGATCTAGAGTTGGCAGCTGTTGTTCATGCTTTGAAGATTTGGATGCATTATCTATATGGTGTGACATGTGAGGTGTACACAGATCACAAGAGCCTTCTGTATCTGTTTAAGCAGAAGGAGTTGAATGTGAGGCACAGGAGGTGGTTAGAGTTGTTGAAAGATTATGATGTTACTATCTTGTATCACCCGGGTAAGGCCAATGTGGTGGCCAATGCATTGAGTAGGAAGTCCGCCAGCATGGGTAGTCTTGCTTATATTCCGGTCAACCAGAGACCGCTTGCTTTAGATGTTCAGGCTTTGGCCAATCGATTTGTGAGATTAGATATTTCTGAGCCTAGCAGAGTGTTAGCTTGCACAGTTGCTCGTTCTTCTCTATTGGAGTGTATTCGTGATCGGCAGTTTGATGATCCCCATTTGTGTGTCCTAAGAGACACGGCGCAGCATGGAGGTGCCACTAAGGTGACTTTAGATGATGATGGTGTTCTGAGGTTGCAGGGGCGAGTTTGTGTGCCCAATGTCAATGGGAATCGAGAGTTGATCTTAGCGAATGCCCATAGTTCTCGGTATTCTATTCACCCGGGCGCCGCGAAGATGTATCAGGACTTGCGGCAACATTATTGGTGGCATAGGATGAAGAAAGATATTGTTGCATATGTAGCTCGGTGTTTGAACTGTCAGTAGGTCAAGTATGAGCATCAGAGGCCCGTTGGGTTGTTTCAGTGGATTGAGCTCCCCGAGTGGAAGTGGGAGAGGATTACCATATATTTCATTACTGGACTTCCGTTGACTCGGAAGAAGTTTGATGCTATTTGGGTCATTGTGGATAGGCTGACCAAGTCAGCACATTTCATTCCAGTGGCAGTCTCCTATTTATCCGAGAGGTTAGCTGAGATTTATATTAGGGAGATTGTCCGCCTTCATGGTGTGCCGGTATCCATCATTTTGGACCGGTGTACGCAGTTTACCTCGCGCTTCTGGAGAGCGATTCAGTAAGAGTTGGGCACCCAGGTCCAGTTGAACACATCATTCTATCCTCAAACGGTCAGTCCGAGCGGACTATACAGATTTTGGAGGATATGCTCCGAGCCTGTGTCATTGATTTTGGAGGCTCGTGGGACTAGTTTTTGCCTTTAGCAGAGTTCGCCTACAACAACAGCTACCAGTCCAGCATTCAGATGGCTCCGTATGAGGCGTTGTAGGGTAGGCGATGTCGGTCTCCAGTCGGATGGTTTGAGCCGGGAGAGGCTTGGTTATTAGGTACAGATTTAGTTCAGGAGGCCTTGGATAAGGTCAAGGTCATTCAGGACAGGCTTCGTTCGGCTCAGTCGCGGTAAAAGAGTTATGCGGATCGTAAGGTTTGAAATGTAGCTTACATGGTTGGTGAGCGGGTCTTGATTCGAGTGTCGCCTATAAAGGGCGTGATGATATTTGGGAAGAAGGGAAAGCTTAGCCCTAGGTTCATTGGTCTATTTGAGATTCTAGATCGTGTGGGAGAGGTGGCTTATAGACTTGCCTTGCCACCTAGCATGTCAGCCATGCACCCAGTTTTTCATGTGTCTATGCTTCGGAGGTATCACGACGATCCTACCCATGTGTTAGACTTCAGCACTGTCCAGTTGGACAAGGATTTATGTTATGAGGAGGAGCCGATAGCTATTCTAGACCGGCAGGTTCGTCAGCTGAGATCTAGGAGTTTTCCCTCTGTGCGTGTTCAGTGGAGAGGTCAGCCCCCTAAGGCCTCGACCTGGGAGTCCGAGTCTGATATGCAGAGTCGTTATTGACATCTATTCCCCGACTCAGGTACTTCTTTATTTTGTCCGTTCGAGGACGAACGGTAGCTTTAGAGGTGGAGAATGTGACAACCCAAAGGGTCATCACCTGTTTCCTCATTAGTTCCGTTCTTCTGAGGCCTTTAAAACTTCATTTTTACTTGTCTTGATTTGCGTGCGCAATCCGGACGCGTAGCCGGAAAGCTTTTATGTTTAAATATGTGAATTCTGTGAAAAATTTGAAGAATTTTGATATTAATATGATTAAAGTTGACTTTGGTCAACATTTTGGGTAAACGGACCCGGACCCGAGATTGGACGGTCCCGGAAGATCCGTAGAAAAATTTGGGACTCGGGCATGTGCCCGGAGTCGAATTTCGAGGTCTAGAGCCCGAGGAAAAAAATTTTTTGTTAAATTGTTTTTCTGAAATTATTAAGGAAAATAGAAATGAAAACTTATCAAAAGACTGTGGTATCTGGCTCGTATTTTAGTTCTGACGTCCGATACAAGTCTTATATATGTGTTAAGCGCTTTATGTGAAGTTTGGTTGAAATCGGACGTCGTTTGACGTATTTCGGACTATAAGTTCCAAGTTTGAAAGTTTAGAAGAAAATTATGAGTTTTGAGGCTTGATTCTATGTATATTATGTTATTTTGGCGATTTGATCGCGCGAGTAAGTCCGTAAGATGTTTTTGAGGTTGTTTACATGTTTGGTTTGGAGCCCCGAGGGCTCGGGTGAGTTTTGGATAGGCATCGGATTGCATTTTCTCATTTTTGAAAATCTGGTATTTTCACTGCTGGTGTCTTCGCATTTGCGAAGAAATAATCGCAAATGCGATAATCACAAATGCGATAAAAGGGAGGCCCTGTATATGTCACAAATGCGATAGGGATGTTCGCAAATGCGATAGTCCCCTCCCCCATCTGTGTTCGCAAATACGACAAGAGGCTCGCAAATGCGAGGTGGTGGCCATCGCAAATGTGATGGAAAGGCCGCAAATGCGAAAGCTGCCTCCAGATCCAAGTTCGCAAATGTGAACTAAATTGTCGCAAATCCCAAGCCTGTATTGTTCACAAATGCGAACTAAGTTTCGCAATTCCCACATCCGAGGCCCAGCAAATTTTATACTTAGTCAAATTTTCATCACTTTTCACCATTCTTTCAAAACCCAAACACCATAATTTATTTTTCAAGAGAAAACTTTCTTCCAAATCACTTGTAAGTTGATTTTTACTCGATTCTTTCAATCTTTAACATCATTAAATATGTTTTCCACTTGAAATGAAGGATTTTCATGGGTGAAATTGGGGTTTTTTGGGTAGAACTTAGGTTTTTTATAAATTGGGGAGTTGGACCTCGATTTGAGGTCCGATTTCAAAACAAATTACATATTTGAATTCGTGGGGAAATGGGTAACCGGGTTTTGGTTCGAACCTCGGGTTTTGACCACGTGAGCCCGGGGGCATTTTTGGAATTTTTGGGAAAAATATGGGAAAATTCATTCTTATGCATTCAAATTGATTCATATAGTGTTTATTAAAGTAATTGAGTATTTTGTGATTAGATTCGAGCGAATTGGATGTGGAACTGCGAGGTAAAGCGATAGTTGAGGATTAAGTGGATTTCAAGGCTTTGAGGTAAGTGTTTGTTTTAACCATAGCTTTAGGGAATAGGAGTTGAGTCTTGTTGCTAATTGCTATGTGATTGAGTACGATGTATAGGCATGGTGACGAGTATCTATACATTGGTGTCTGGCATGACCGTGAGTCCTTATAATGTGATTATCATGACTTGGTTGTAAACTCCGTATTTATTGGAGGATTTCTATATGTGGTGAATAACATGTGAACGGAAAAATGATTATTTGATTCCTGGGAGCATTGGCTCGAATTTTGATACAAATATTGAGAGTGTATAAAATGACTTGATTCTTTGGAGCATGGGCACAAAATAGTAGAGTGAATTATAAGATAAGAAAAGTAAGAAAGAGAAAGCGTTGTTAATTATTCCCTTGCCGGGACATTTGGTTGAACTTGTTGGTTCTTTCCCTTGTCGGGAATTTTGTCAAATATTTTCTTATTGTTATGTCCCTTAATTGTGACTATTGTTTGGGGAGTCAGACTGTTAAATGATATTGAGGATCGGGTTGCACGCCGCAACAATGATATTGAGGATCAGGTTGCACTCCACAACAATGATATTGAGAATCGGGTTACACGCCGTAACAATGATATTGATGATCGGGTTGCACGCCGCAACAATGATATTGAGGATCGGGTTGCACGCCGCAACAATGATATTGAGGATCGGGTTGCACACTACAACAATGATATTGAGAATCGGGTTGCACTCCGCAACAATGATATCGAGGATCTGGTTGCACGCTGCAACAATGATATATGTGGATCGGGTTGCACGCCGCAGTAGTGGTATTTGTGGAGCGAATTGCACGCCGCAACAGTTATTGATACCATGTGTTTGTATTGAGTATTGGTTCCTTTTTCATTGTGAATATAAGCTGCTTTAGTTTGTTACTCGGGGTTACTGTTAATATTGTATCTCCCCATAGCATGTTCCCCCCTCCCATGTTGTTAATTGCCTTGTATTCGATTTCTGCTGTATATTTATTACTGTACAGGTTTATGTGGTGTCCAGTCTAACCTCGTCACTACTTCGTCGGGGTTAGGCTAGACACTTACCAACACATGGGGTCGGTTGTGCTGATGCTACACTTCTGTGCATTTTTGCACAGGTCCAGGTTTTGAGGAGTAGCAGCAGCATTAGTGCGGGAGCAGGCTTTCATTTTCACAAGACGGAGGTAGTCTTGCAGGCGTCCGCAGGCCCGATGTCTCTTCTTTATGTTCTCTTTTAGACTGTTCCCTCATTGTTTTCGAGATAGACAACTTATATATTTCTTTCAGACTTTAGTATATTGTTAGTAGTTCGTGAGTACTATGACACCAAATGTTGGGTAGAGGCTATTAATGACTGTTTCGCATTATGATTCGTAATTATAAATCAGACTTCTGCTATTCTTCTTGTTAAATTTCATGTTCTATATTGATGCTGTAAACTGTTAAAGTAATTGTCAAGTAATGAAAGGGTAAATAAGTTGTCTTGCCTAGCTACCACGAGTAGGCACCATCACGATCCCGATGGTGGGAAATCCGGATCGTGACAAGATATTACCTCAAAGAGGCTAAACCGATACTCTAAAATGACCTTCTCATGTGAAACAACCTCCGGACAACTCAAATCTAGCAAAAATAACTTAATATCATAAATAAAAAGCATAGGAAACAATTCCAGCTAATAAAGCTTCGATCTTTAATGAAAACTAAAAAGTCAACCCCAAGCTCGCACCTTAGAACCCGATAAAATTCACAAAATCAAAACACCCATTTCGATACGAGTCCAACCAACAAATATTATCCAATTCCGACATCATATCGGCCTTTAAAAATTCTAATTTTCTCCCATTCAAATCATTCATTAATATTAAAAGCAAAGTGGAATCACAAAATATAATTAAATCAAGATAAAGATTACTTACCCCAATCCAAAGTGTGAAAATCCCTTTCAAAATTGCCCAAATCGAGCTCCATAGCTCAAAATATGATAAAATGACCAAGACCTTCAAAATAGTGTACTTTAAACACTTCTCCAGTGGCACCCTTCATGATTGCAATTCAAAAATTTTCCACAACAAATTTTACCCTTTGCGATCGGGGCTATTTCCCTGCGATCACGATGAACAAATTTCCATTACCCTTCCCAAACTCTTTTTGACAGTTTGTAGTATAACATCGATAACTTTTTGTACAAAACTTCAAACTCGAAATGGTTTAATTTCTAAAAACTAGAATCAAAGCGCTACAACTTTAATTTTTAGATCATCTCCAAATTCTTTATGATTTGCAAGATACAACCTTTCAAAGTCGGGTTAGTGATTTCCTCTATGCGATAACGAAAAAGCTCCCGCGATCGCAATTCACTGTAATGACCCAACCGGTCATTTTGAGCATTTGCACTTCGCTTACTAGTTTTCGGGCATGACTAGCCCCATATGATATGTTATGACTTATGTAACTCGTCAGTTTTGATTTTTGGGTTAATCGAAACGGATATGAAAGAATGGTTCTCAGCTTGAAGCTTTAAATTTGAAAGGTTTCACCAAGTTTTGACTTTTTAGTAATCGATCTCGGATTTGGATTTTTATGAGTTGGTTATCTTCATTAGGTGATTTTAGACTCGGGAGCGCATTCAAAATATGATTTGGAGGTCCGTGCTAGATTTAGGCTTGAATTGGCAAAATTAGAAATTTGGCATTTCTCGGCCGGTAGTGAAAATTTTGATATCAGGGTCAGAATGAAATTCTAGAAATTGGAGTAAGTCCATAGTGTCATTTTTCATGTGTGTACAAAATTTCAGGCCATTCAGAGGTGATTTGGTAGGATTCGTCATCATTTGCAGAATTTGGAAGTTTAGAAGTTCTTAGGCTTGAATCCGAGTGTGATTTGGTGTTTGGACGTTGTTTTAAGCATTTTGAAGGTTCGACTAAGTTTGAATGTTGATATGTGACTTGTTGGAATGTTTGGTAGAGGTCCCGAGGGCCTCAGGTAGATTTAGCTTGGTTGACGGGTCAAGGTTAGAAGTTGGAGGAATGCTGAAGAATTATTCTCAGTTATCATAACCGCACCTGCGTAATAGGGACCACAGGGGCGAGCTCACAGAAGCACAAGAGCAGCCACAGAAATGGCCATAGATAAGAAGGGCAGGAGCCGCACATGCGCATATGGGACCGCACATGCGGGACCTTATATGCGGGTATTTGACCGTAGAAAAAGGCTCTGAGATTTAAATGGAGACCGCACCTCCGATGGATTTTTTGCGGGTGTAGCATCGTAGAAGCGATATGGGGGCCGTAGATACGGAAAATTCTAGGGAGAATGTATAAAAGGGAGACTTCGCGAAATTGAGTTTTTTTATACTATTCTTGTGCGGACTTGGAGCTTTTTGGTGGGTTTTGAAGCGGGATCAAAGGGTTACTCATTGGGGTAAATTTCTTGAGCCCAATACTTGTGATTATGGTAATTGTCAGTTATTTAAGCAAGAAATTGGTAGAAATTAGGGATGAAATTGAGGGGTTAGGGATTGAAATTGCAGAGTTTAAATTGAGGATTTAAGGGACCATTTCATGTCGAATTTTGATGATTTTGGTATATATACTCGTGAGTGGAAGGAGTTTCTAGTTTTATGATTTTTGTCGAATTTCTAGACGTGGAATGGGTTTGGGTGAATTTCGGGATTTTGGTGTAATTTGATAATTTTTCATATGGAATTGGTGCATTGGCCTATATTGAGTGCATTGTATTGCTTTTGATTAGATTCGGACCGTTTAGAGGCTGATTCCAAAGATAAGGGCGTCGCAGAGTAAGGATTTTACTAGTTCGAGGTAAGCAATCATTGTAAATCTTGTCCTGAGGGTATGAAGCCCCAAATTTCACATTGTTTCACTATTTTGAGGTGACGCACATGCTAGATAACGAGCGTGTGTCCTTGCATCATTGGGGATTGTGACTTGGTCCGTTTGATAGAAACTATTAATTTGCGTATTTGACTGAAAACTATATGATACTTGTGTTTTAGAAAGAACTTGTACAATTCGGGCTTAATGCGATATTTGGGCCTTGTGCCAAGCTGTTTGGACCTTTATGGGCCTTTTCTTATTATTTCCTCACTGTTTTGATTTAAGACCTATACTCAGTCATGCTATGATTTATTGATTTCATAACTCAGTCTTTATTACTCTGTTTTGATGCATAAAATGATATTTTGGGCTGAGCACCCTGTTTTACTGATTGCCCGAGTGGCTTGAGAGATTTCTAACTGAGTGAGGCCGAGGGTCTGTGTTGTGAGGATATTATAGGATCGGGCTACGCGCCACATCAAGATGTTAATAATTCATGTGAGAGGTCGAGGTCCTGATTTATCATACCACGAGGTTACTTGTTATAGCGCTTAGACTGTAGGAGCCCCTCCAGGGTCTAGACACCCCTAGTGAACGCGGGTACCCTAAGTGAGTGATATGATGTTTTGCCCGAGGGTCTGTTCTTGACTTACGTTTTGCCCAAGGGGCTGTATTTGACTTATGTTTTGCCCGAGGGGATGTTCTTGACTTATGTTATGCCCGAGGGGCTATATACTAGTAATTGTGAGGTATGCCCGATGGGCTGTATACAAGGGCCTGTGAGTTTTGCCCGAGGGGCGATTTATGATTTATGTTGCCTGAGGGGATGTATACGAGCGATGTTTGACCCAGGGGATGTTTATGATTTTCATTACATTTACTCTAAACTGCATTTAGCCTCTGTTGAAACTTTTGAAAAACACCTTCAAATAATTTTCACCGAAAACTGGATTTTTAAACAAGATGATTTGACTCATATACTGAATTGAAAGCATGTTGTACTTACCGAGATTTCATGATATGGACTTTAGGTGTTCCCTACTGCTAAGTCTTTTTTCACTTTTATTACTTACTGAGTTGTCATACTCACATTACTCTCTGTACCTTGTGTGCAGATCCAGGGGTTGTTGGAGGTGCTAGCGAGCGTTGTTTCTCACCCCCAGTGAATATATAAGAGTTGGCAAGGTAGCTGCATGGCTATCGAAGCCTTGCTCCTCTGCCTCCCATCTCCCTATAGATATTAGTAGTTGATTTCTAGACTATTTTAGTCTTGTTATATTTTAGGACAGTTGTAGTAATTTCTCATGACTTAGTGACACTGAGGTTGGGCTTTTATTTTCATATTTTGGTTTTATTTGAATTTTTCTCTTTTATGGGAATGTGTTGGCTGGCCTAGTTCCACGATAGGCACCATCACGACCGGGTTGATTTTGGGGTGGTGACAAGTTGGTATCAGAGCCCAGGTTACATAGGTCTCATGAGTCATGAGAAGGTTCAGTAGAGTCTAGGTATAGAGACGTTTTTTCTTATCTTCGAGAAGCTACAAAACCTTTAGGAAACTTTACATTCTTGAATTTTTATCGTGCGATATTGATTCAGCTTGAAGTTTAAGTGTTTGAATTCCTTCCATGCATTCATATGCGTGCATGAGCGCTCGATAGCAATTGTGCATCGACGGGTTGTGATTCCCTGAATGAGGGGTGAGATGTGATTTTTGTGTGTTGATATTGGGCCAGTCTGGAGGACTTGAGGACGAGATCTGCCTGTAGCTTGAGCATTGAGGTGTTGATTATGTGAGCTGTGCTTTTGGATTTATATGTTTGGTAGTGTCCCTATTAGTGGAAGTGATGGTTGGGTGGCTATGATGTAACTGCGAGATATGTTCTTATGATTTGAATGTGCAAAGAAGGCTTTGCTTTAGGGTATAAAGAACTATTTGTTGCTTGATTTCCACCTTGATTTGATGTATAGCCCCGAGTTATGGGTGTGTTGAAGGATATTTTCATATTGTTTAGTTGGGGAGTGAAGTAGATTTCACGTCGTGATATGAGTTCAGACTCAGGAAGATTAAGTGATTGCGTGATGTTTATAATGGTGGAAGGGTATAAAGAGATGTTAGTTTGAGGCTAAGCAGGTGGGTTACATCTTGCGGGGTGTCCTGAGGGCGTGTGATCCCTACGTTGTGTTGTAGCGAGTCCTCCTTTACTAGTGAATTATATGTGCTGCAGTTTGAGTTTGGATCACGTATGAGAGTTGTCTTGACTGTTACAAGGGTGAATGAGAGATTGCAGATGATTTGAAGTACTAGATGGTTTGTGTTGCAAGAGCTTATAAAGGATTTAGTTTAATCTCGCTATGGTATTATGGAAGTAGTGGAGTATGGGCATTGTGAGTTCTTGTGTGTTTTAACCTATGTCTTTGAGCCAAGTGAGGGATTCTGCTATTGATAAGTTGATTGTGCGACTGAGTGTCTTATTAGTTTCAGTTTGAGGTATACTAGTACATCAGTTATGGCTTGCAGGGTGTTTACCGTGAAAATGGCAACGACAATTAAATTTGTAAAATGAGATTCTAAAAATGCGTGATCTATTCCCGAGCTAGTTGTTAGAGCACTTGATGTTAATAATATGTAATTTAATGATGGAACGCGAGTTCAAACAAGATAATGATCGAACCGAAGGGCCTGATGCCCGGATATAGGTCTGGCCGATGGGGGACTTCGGGGTCGACTTCAGGATCAAACACAAACTATCAGGGATAGTCGAGGATGAGATAATAGTTTAAGATATAATCAAATAGGGATCTCTATAGCTAATGTTAAGTTATACGATGAAGAACACATATAAAAGCGAAGGATATCAAGGCTGCCTCGGCGGTGGGAGCGAATAAGTTTAGAAAGAAAAGAGAGAGAGAGAGAGAGAGATTATTGCACTTATGGAGAAATGGAGCAACATCAGTCCCTTACATGGTAGGGTGAGTCCCTTTTATATAGTAGGGGAACTCGGTTGTAAGTACATGCGTATTATTTACAAAATACGGAGACAGGATGGCTTGATGCGATGCCTCAGCATAGGCTCTGCATAGGCCAGCTCTGTCAGACTTAGCCGTGTGCCTTGGGAGCTTCCCCTTTTTGTCGTGGCCTCGACCTCCATCTGGCCTCGTCCTTCGTCTCCTTCGAATCGGGCCTTAACAAGCCCTGGGGGAGAGGACTAAGTCGTGGCCCCTTGGTATTGGGGTCTCGAGGCATTCTCCCGAGATGGCTTGATAGCGAGAAACTGAGCTTTATGATTTCACCGCGTACACAGCGGTTGAGATCGAGGATGACTCGAGTAAAGGAAATTTTGGACAAGGGTTGTGATATGTCTTATGGGTGTATGAGAATCACGGAATGACTTGAGTGTCATTGGTGAAGGATGTAATGTGCATGGAGCAAGAACTTATTTAGTTGTATTTAGGTGGGTTTAAATTCTTAGGGTGTGGGAGTGCTAATGAGACCCGGGTCATTCAGTTCATTTGATTAGTTAATTAAGACTTGAGTAGAGTGGATGACTCTCGAGAATGCTTCTAATGGATTCAACATTTATTTGTAACCAGTGGGGATCTTCAGGATGTGTAATTGGCTAGAAACTAGGGTTTACAATTTAGGGTGTCAAGACTTATGGCATTTCTACATCATTATGGATTCTACATATCAGTATCAGGAAGGTGAAGGTAATGGCTTTAGATTCGCAAGAAGTCTCTTTAGGCTAAGTATTTTGAATGTGGTGCCTTTGGGTATATCTAAGAGAGTATTTACCGGCTTATGAGCCTTAGACGGTGTGGTTTTATGTTTGTATCTCATGTGGTGAGCCTGGGTTGAGGATTTGTGGTGTTACGAAGAGGAGAAGTACCAATTTGAAGGTAATTCAGACGGAACTTGGATAGATATGACAGTTTGGTAGTAGGTTGGATTGGCATAGTAATGGGTATGATTAGTCCTTTGGGTGTTTATGAGGTAATGGGTTTCTTCAGGTATTTCACGGCAAATGTCTTGGGTGTTTGGTGACCTGCGTAGCTTGGTTGCATTAGAAATATTCAGTCTTGACGGTTTGGGTTTGTTCAAATGGGACTTGGAGGGTTCTTGATGGTTTCTACCACGGTTAGAGATGTATATTTTCTACGGGCGTTAGGATCATGTGATGTATAGATATTTCCTCCTAGATGGGGTCAAATGGAAAGTTCTTGGCTAACTGAGTACATAGTTGCTGGTGACTCGGAGTGGATCATGAAGTTCTCACATTTATCATAGGAAGACATGTATATGCGGTATGTTGTGAAGGATTGAGATTTGCATGTGTAAGGTCACAGTTCAGTTCTGAAAGGAAGGTCATAAATTCTTAGGCAGCATGGACAATTTCAGATGATTAGGTAAATAATACTACTAATTGGTGTGGCTTGATGAAGGTAGACATTTCAGAAAGGGCAATGTGTTTAAGTTAATGATACTTTATTGGTATTGCGACACTCTCCTATCTGATCGACTGCTGATATTCAAATTTTACCTAGTGATACAGAAGAATTTTAGAAGTATTCCTCATGGGATGACCGTGTAATTGGCGAAGTGTGAACATTCAGGCGGTGGAGTCGAGATTAGAGATGGTGATTCATGTCACGCCCCCTTTTTCACTACCTTTTTGATGAGGAGGACTTCGGGTTTTGACATTCATGGGGGTAATGACTCATTTCCTTTTGGGAATTGGGTATTTTGAAGAGTTGCCACCTAACGGATTATGGTACGTTAGGGCACCTAGAGAGATTAACTCTTGGATTGGTTTGCATTACTAGAGATTTAGGGTAAGGGGTCGAAATAACCTTGAGGGGCAGGTGTTATGCACTCCTCTAGGTCCACAAGGTTGGTCTCGACCGAACTTACACTTATGAATTAGTCCTTTAACAAATAAGTAGTTTTAAATACATAATTACAAATAAGAGCAGGTTTTGGACATTGCATGATTCAAATAATGAAACAAAGGAAAGACTTAAACAAATTGTATACATATGGAGAGTAAAGTTTAAGCAAAGGGAATTTGGGAAGGAGGGTGTTTTAGGGTGCACTACACATCCCTTCCTCATGGCCCTGGAGGTGTTTTAAGGCCTCTAAATCTGGCAGTTCTAGACAACCCCTAAGGTGTTTTAAAAGGAGAAAATTCTAGGCGACACGCAAGAACACACAGGACTTGAAAAACAAATAAATGCAGAAAGAAGTAGTTAAGAGGCCCAGGTTTACCTCTACAAGTAATGCACATAAGAAGCATGTCTCAAACACAAACAAGATCAGTTTTTACTAGAGAAAAGACCTAAACAGGATATCTAAGTGGATGTTAAAACACAACAATATGTGACTTTGTTTTTTATAAACTCGACAGTATGGTCCTAATAAGTTTGCCTACTGATTTTAAACCTGTAAGTCATTAAGCAGTAAACACAAACGAAAACAGTTCTCTAGTTTTACAGAGATTGATTACCTAAGGCTTGCCTAGGCGTGGGATCATGCATAATAGTTACAGAATCATTAACAGTTCAAGAGTTGTTTCTTGCCTAAAGCATGTTGATAATACATGGACTGTTACCAGTTTTATTTGAAACAAGACGATCATATGCGAGACTATTTTTAT
Organism: Nicotiana glauca; assembly: GCA_026770625.1. Lineage (NCBI taxonomy): Eukaryota > Viridiplantae > Streptophyta > Magnoliopsida > Solanales > Solanaceae > Nicotiana > Nicotiana glauca. Next base: position 108,568 of record MU756517.1, on the reverse strand, counting down.
ACCATTTCATGATTAGTAGTTTAACTAGGAGTGGATAAGCAAATTCAAATAGAGTGCCTGATACATGACTTCTAATTGCACAAAAATGACAGTTTTTATGACAATGATCTTTAAATTAACAGAATTCCTAAAACATGATCTCTAAATGCACAAAAAGAGTTACAGAATTGTTAAAAAAATATGATTTCAGGTTGTGCAAGAGTAACATCTTTTATGTTAATGCTGTTTATTAATATTCGAGTAGGATTTCTAAGTGATAAACATGTATTAGTGTCAAATGAGATGCTGAAGCAGTATACGTGAAACCTAAGAGCGTGATACCTAGTGCATGACACGATTTGAATATATTGGTCCTAAAGCAGGGATTCTAATGAAAGCATAAATAAGGTAAAGCCTATAACATGCTTTCTACCCCAATGATATTGATAGAAATATATAACTACCCTTTCCATTTCACTAGTCATCCCCAATATTCGATTACTAATAATTATTACAAACCCACTGGATAAATTACAAAAATAGATAAAGGAAAAGAAGAAGTTACACTATAGGGAGCTTGAAGCAGGCCCAAATGACTTCCCTAAGCCTCTAATAGCCTCAAATGACAAATTACATAGACAATATCATTGTCTAGGTGTGTCAGAGTTTCGTAAGGATCTCAAGGATCCCGGACAGTGCTCACACATACACTTTATAACCAGAACTGAGTAAGTGCAGTGTAGAAGAGCCAACTTTAGTGCATCAGAGTTAAGAGGGATCTCATAGGGATCCCAAGGCAGTCACACACTGGAGGGGCATAACTTAAGGACCTAAAAGTAGAGAGGGAGTGCTTGACATGGTTTTGAAAAGGTTTTGATAAAAGGCAATATTTGAAAAGACTCAGCTGAAGTAGTTTTATAAAATAGGAGAATTGTTTAGTAAATTAATTTTATAACAAGAGTTGTGTAACAACAGATCAAACATAAAGCCAAAATAGGTTCAACAACACTCAAATAATAAACCTTCATACAGGGGTAGTTGAAGCTGGGAACATACAATACAAGTAAACAACATTCTTTGCAAGTAAGGGGGTAGCTAATAGTGTAAACAATAAGACATGGATTCAGGGGTGCTAATTAGAACATAGTTATAGATTCAGAGGTGTTTTAGGCGGTTCATGGGATTGGGATAGCAAATGATACAACACAATAAGAACTCTAAAACTAACATAGAATCAAATAACCTAGAGTAACAAAATTACTTTTCAAAGAAAGGTTCACACTAGAGACTAGATAGCAAGTGAACCATCATTCAAAACAAGGGAAGAGTCAAATTTAAACAAACTACAATTCATAAGACATACAGATTCTAGAAGTCACAAGATATAACTAGGTGAAGCAATAGGTCAATTACATGTTGAACAGCAAAGCAATAGACATAAACAGATTAGGAATATGATAAACTGAAGCAGTATGAAACACATTGGTTTGAGAAATTGAATTTAAAAATCAGAACATACCAGTAAAGACAGTAAATGAAAGGTAAAGAACAGGAGAGTGCAATAATTAGTCTTGGCTTGCAGCCGGCTAATTTAGTAACAATGGTAAGTAACAAAGAAAGCGAAAGAGCTTTTGAGTGTAAAAGAGGTGTAAACTAATGTCTGTGTCTAAGATTGTATAAGAGAGCAATATATATAGTAGTTTGAAAGCTAGTTAAATAAGGTAAGAATAAAATTGTTCAGTGATTATAAAACTTAGAGTAAAACCAGTTTGAGTCCTCCCCTAATTAAGGGAATTAGTTCCAACGGTAAAGAGCAGGTGACAAGTAAGAAAAGAAATCATACATAGCTGGAGTATAACAAATAAGAAAAGATTTCAAACAGTGCAAGTATAGAACAAATAATTAGGGCTAGGTTCAGAAAATTCGATTTAAGGAAATAATTAGTAAAAATTAAGTAACAATGCAGACAAGGTAATGAAAAGTTAATTAAGGCAAGCAATCAATTAAATTGAGTACAAACGTAAGAATCGAAGGTTCAAACGAAAGTGTTCAAATCAAAATAAGAAACAAGGAATTCATAATTAATCAAAGATAAAGTCATAAAAAATTCAGCATGTTTAGTATATAAATAAGGTAAAACATGGATAGTCAAGAATCAACACATAACTCTAGCAAAAAAAGAAAGTTAAACAATACTGATTCAACGAGAAAGAGGCAAGTCTTGATGTGAACAGTCAAAATGAACACAGGCACATAGAATCAGTGAAAGTTTAGACTAAGAAACTCAATAGAAGAATGTCAAGGCAAGACAGTTACGAGAAATCACAGAAACTCAAACGAGAACCAGTTAGTCATGCTAATACACAGAACCAAACGAAGAACCCTAAAAAATTAGGGCTTTCGGCATAGACGAGTTAAGATTGTAGTAGCCTCACAGAATCAGTCAAAATATGTGAGAAACAGAAGTTTAAACACAAATAATCCTTTAAACAAAGTTTTAACAAGAAATTCTGATTACCCTAATTTTAGAAGAAGATGAGAAACACTTGAAATCATATGATTCTTGTAAAGAATCTCAAGGATAATGTAAAACACTCAAGAAAAAAACTCAAATCGTCCTAGATCTGTACAGATCTAGGAGGTATAGAAAAAAAATTCAGGTTTCGAAAGAGACCCATATAGAGATGAAGAAACCTGTCCAGAAACTCATAGATCGTAGCAAATATAGAATGATTTTTCTTGAAATCACACTAGAATAGCCAGGAATAGGCAGGAGATAAACCCTAGATGCAAGTCGGCATGGCCCTAGGCCCTTGAGGGCCTTAGAGAAGGCAAGAATGGCATGAGAGAAGGTATTGGAGGCCTGAGAGATGAGAAAATGTCAATGGAGATGGCCAGAGATGAGAGGTCGGCGTTTGCAGATTAGGGTTTAGGTTGAGATTTTTTTGAGAGTACAGAGGATTTTAGGGCGGTGGGTGTATTGAAATGATTAGGGTTGGGGGTCGTTTGGAACTAAAAAAGGTAAGAACAAATACAGGCCATTGATCTCAGTGATCAACGACCAGGATTAGGGAGCTTGGGTCGGGTAAAATGTGTTTAGGGCCTAGGTCGGGTAATTTAATTAGAAATTGAGCTGGGAATAGGGTTAGGATTTTGGTTGAACTTTAGATAAAAAAAAGGCTAAGTTCTAAATAGCCATTTTAAGCCTATATAATTTATAACAAATAATAAATAATTTTTAAAAATAATTTCATGTACTAAAATGATTTAAAATAGTTGTTTTTAATATTTAAAAAATATAAAAATTCTTTTTATGTATTAATGACGTAATTATGCCTTAATAGGGCTAGTATTGTAATTATATGCAAATTGGATTAAAAAATACAAATGCAGCTATAAAAAAATGCACTAAAAATAATTAAGAAATATTTTGGCATAAATATAGAATTTAGATGGCCAAATTAACAAAACAATAATTTGAGGGATAATCATTGGAAATTTTATAAGTAAAAAGGGAAGAAATAAATCAATTTAAAGCCTTAAAAATTATAGCAAAATTATAAAAAAGCTCTTATATATGCATAAATGCTAATTTGAAAGTATATATATGAGTATTTAAAATATATAGGGAAAAATTAGGTATCAACAACTGCCCCTATTTGTCACACCTCCTTTTTACACACTCACCCAGAGTGATAAATGTATAAGGGAGTTTTTCCAATTTAAGTGACATTATTCGAAATTGGATTATTTATTTATTTCAGAGTCACCACTTGGGAAAGGTTTGTCTTTTGGTGTCCCAAGTCACCGGTTTATCTTGAATCCCAAATCGAGGAAATTTTCGACTTTCCAAGTGAAGTCTGCGAACCAGAAATTCTAAGTAAGGAATTCTGTTGACCCGTGGGAAGGTGTTAGGCACCCCCGGATCCCATGGTTCTAGCACGGTCGCTTAAACTGTTATAAACGGCTTAATATCTGATTTTAATACATATTATCCTATAGTGCAACTTTAAAGGTTATCTACCGCTTTATTATTATTTTCAATAAGAATTGCAACGTCGTGAAAACACATCTCGAACCACGTCATATCAATGTAACCGTGGTTAGTGACATATTTCGACTCCATTGAGATTCGGATTTGGGTCACATGAATTTGCACCCGAGTTTAAGAAAGTAAATTATTAAAAGCGCGCCTAAAGATACTAGCGAGTTATTGTTTTTGGGAAGGCCATGAAATTCGCTAAACGGCCTGCCCCGAAATCTAAGTATTTTATTATACATTTATGAGGGCCCCGCAATTTATGCGTTTTATTCGGCTAGGCTCGTCTCATTTATTATAAAAAGGGCAAACCTAAAGCAACTATGATTTTCTATATCTTTTTGTCTCTAAAAAATAAAAGAAAAGTCCTAATTAATTATTATTATTAAATTCGGGCTTCGAGTTCAAGTCCGGATCCAAACAAAAGGGGGCGCCTATTAGTTTGAAACCACTACCTAACTTAAAACCCACAGTAGGCCATTTGTGTACGAACAAGCCAGTTGCCAAACGAACCCAAACCATATAATATGTACACTTTGGACAAAGGTCCAGTAACCGCATGCATTGGGCCTGTACTAAGCCCGAATCAGCCAAGCTGATTCGACGACATTGTAGAGATCCGAAGATCGAGTCTCTGGGCGGGCAGGCCAACGCTTTATTTAAACGTCCACTTTTTTGCATTTTTCATCTCATGATCTATTTTCTTATTCCTTTGCCTATTGGTGCATATTACTAAAGTTGAAAATTAAAAGAGAAACCTGAATTTGATAACAAAGCAAACTAACTATTCTCAAACTATTTCGAATTAACATTATTGGAATTAACTACACCAAACCTTGAACTATTTGGAACTTGTTTTTTTACAACTATTGAAACTAAAACCAAGATTAATCACTAACATTTGAAAACTAAAGTTATTTGCCAACTTTGTTCAAACTAGCATCATTCACTCGCATAACACGCGATCTCATATCTGGAAACATTGAAATAGCATGCTGGAAACTATTTGAACCTATTTCTCTATAACTTATTAAAAGCAAATTTGACTACGCTACGCTATACTGATAACGCAACTAATTAAAACAGCCAACGTCTAAAATACATAAACTGAACAGCTATCATCTAACACAGTCCAATTATAATCCAATTTCAGTCCAGTTATACAGTCATGTGCAAATTATAACTAGGCTATATTAAGCTATTACGTCTAAATTATTTAGGCATCAATACATAGTGGTGCAAAACAGGCAGAGCTAAATAAGCAACAGGGGTAAACATTTCATTTGCATTTCCACTTCAATTTCAGCTTCAATGCATCAGGAGAGAACCAAATACCTGGAAATGAGATACAATGAAGGAGAAGAATGATCAGTATCAGAAGATAACAAACAACAGCAAGGAACAGTTTACAGCAACCAGCACAGCAAGTTCAACCCAGAAGTGATTCAATGACTACAAAAACCAAACAAAACCCGGGAGATTGACCCACAGCAATGCCAAAACAAACTAAGTAAACTCAAAGAAGGCACCCAGGACCACTTGAAACTCTCAACAAACATAAAGTTCAAGCAGAAACCAATTCAACTGGACTCAACATCACTAAAGATCAATCTTGTGTATTTGGATCAGAAAAATGAAACCATTGAAGCAGGAAAATCACTTCAATGAAACAGTGAGGCTTCTCAATATTTCTCTCTATTCTTTTCAAGACTAAACACCCTCAAAACTGATCCTTCAGACCTGACTGACTCTCCAGTCTTTTTAAGTGTTTTCAAACTCTCGGATTACTTAAAGAAGATCTGGCTTAAAAATGTTTTCTTTCCAACTAATTTTTTCAGGACCAAAAAGCACCCCCCCATGTTTTGCCCAAAGTGTTGTTATTTATGCTCCTTACCACCCGCTTCCAGCCCCTTTGAGACACTTAAACAAATGTTAAAGCCATTCTTTGTCCATGATATTCCCTGCACCCCATTACTGAATGTCTAATTCATTTTTAATTCAAAGTTATGGGTAGGTTACTTATTTAATCATTCCCTCTTAAAACCCCCCATACTATTATGCTGTGTTTTCCACTACTATTAAACAAATGCATATTGGTACTTATTGACAGCCCACTCAGATTGCCCATTTCAAAACTTCTAAAGTCCCCAAATTATCCCTAGAACTACTAAAATTATTACCCATCAGCTATACCAATTCAACTAATCAAACTCAATTACTTAGCCATATGAACTGACTCCTAACAAGCATATCGAAATTGAAATCAATACAGGGCAATCATTGAGATTCATTTCAGCAAAATCAATTATAACTTGCACTCAGATTAGTTCCAAATGGTATCCAAAGAAAACTAATGATTCAAGGCAACATGTATTGAACTACTGAGGTCGGATTAATCACGATTGGTACAGATATACTAACACAATGCTAAATTAAGACTAAATATAGACTAATGAAACATTGTATATACTGAACTGAGCCCTGGGGCTGCGATCAAAACAAATTGACACCAAACAATTGGATGAGAATTACGGAACTACAAATAAGACGGATTAATTGACGAACTATTTACCCACATGTTATTAATTGACAGAAGAAAACTGGACCAAATGGTCTGATGGAGTAGGGAGAAAATAAATTGAAAAAGGTGATGAAACACAATGAACCTTAAACAGATAAACAACAACAAAAAATAAAAAAGTAAAAGAAGGAAAATACCTCAAAATTATAGGCTAAAGGTCCGCACAGTTCTCATTTGAAACTTCAACTAGACCTTTTGAGGTCAAAAATGGACTTTAATTAAGTGTTCTCGACTGAGAACACTCGACTAAAGTCGATTAAGACCTCAAATTTTCTCCCTAATCTCAGACATTTTCAGCTTTTGGTACCTCTAGGGTTCTTCAGTCGATTTAAGATTCGACCAATTCCGGCTTGATTCGAAGGAAACTAGGGGTGGCTTGGGAAAAGGGGAGTTCAAATGGTCACGGGGTATAAGTTTAGGACTGTTTAGGTTTGGCGCCGCCACCAAGGAATTTTGGGGCGGCGCTAAGGTTCATGTGGTCAAAATCAATATTCGACGAATCATGGGTTGATTCGAGGGGAACTAATGGCATTCTAGTGGTGAGGGAGGTCCAGGGGTCAAGGGGTGTGAGTTTGGTGGTCATTGGATGGATTAAGGTTTCTGATTGATCTTCGATCTGATATTCGAAGATATTGGGAATGATTCGAAGAAAATGAAGAGTGTATTCAAAGAGAGGAAGGTGAGGAGGTTCCATGGTGTGAAGGTGGGGTCGTTTGGACCATCGGAACCGCCGTGAGGCAATTTTCGGTGGGCGGAGGGCGACAGAGCGAGGCGGAGGTATATTTTGGTGTCTGAAGGCCCAGAGACAATGAAGGTGGGGTGTTCTGGGGGGGGGGTGGTAGGATTTAGGAATATATATGAGGTAGAATATTGAATCCAAGCCGTTGGATCAGGTGAGATCAACGGCTTGGACTAGCCAACTAAATGAAACGGTGTCGTTTAGGCACTCTTTGAAACGGGATTGATCTCTGATGGAATGGGTCGGGGCTAGGTAACGGGTTAAGAGGGATGGTCTTGACCGTTCGATCAATCAAAGTGAACGGCCTAGATTAATGCTCCTGAAACGGTGTCGTTTCAATAATTCTGGGGGCGGACTGGATCGTTGATTGAATTGAGATCAATGGCCCAGATTGGGCATGACAGAACGACGTCGTTTGGGACGTCTGTGAGACCAACCGGTTTGGGCCTGGATTGGGTGTGTGAGGTGTGTGAGAATTGTGCCTGATTGGTTTAATTTAAAGGATGGCCCAGTCCAGATTTTCTCTTTATTCCCTCATTTTGTTTCAAAATTAAAATCTAAAAATCCTAATTTTAAATTGTAAAACCAAAATCAACTTGCCAAAATACTAATTATCTTCTAATAACTATCATCACACACAATTAAATACCCATTAAAAATAAAATCACACAACTAGACCTTAAATGCAAATTACATCATTTTTTGTGATTTTTCATTTTTGTAAAACAAACTTCATTACTCCTAATAAATCCTATGTGCAAATGGAACATATTTTGTATTTTTATTAATTTAACAAATAAATACGCACAGACAAATGCAAACAATAAAAGAAAAATAACACAACAATCCACAAAAATCACACACAACACAAAACTATTTTATTTTGAATTTTTGGGAGTAATTCTTATCTAGGGCAAAAATCACGTGCTCACAGCTGCCCCTCTTTGCCCGGAAACGCGAAGAGTTTTCGCACAAAGATAAAATGAGCAGATACGAGCGATTTTTGCCCGTTCGAGTACCCCGTGTGAAGCATTTTTTTTGAAAGATTTGACCGAACCTTTGCTTCATAAGGTCTCCTACATATCCTTGGCTAAAAGGGAATCAGGTCAATGTAGTTCGGGAAGTTTTGGTAGCTGGGACTACCATGTAGCTGTTGTTTTACTGTTATTGTTGTTGCTGCTGCTGCTACTGCTTACTGACCTCCTTATTACACCAAAAGGAAAATCAAAGCCAAGCTGACTATGCCTATCAATTATAAGTTACAAGATTCCTATCTATAATTCTCTTGAAAGTTGATCTTGATTCTTAGCTGATTTTGCTGTAGACTTCGATCTGAATCGTGATGCTCGCAAGTTGTAGGTGATTGTTTCTTTCTGCAGCATTGAGTAAATCAGGATTGGCAGAGCTTGTGACTTTAATCAGATTTCGAGCAATTCGCACCTTTGATTGCTCCAATATTTGAGCTTATTTCTTTTTTGTTCTTTTCTTCTTCTCTTTATATTTTTATTCTAAATTGAGAATCACTCCGCAGGTCATCTCGAACCTTGTGCCTCGAGGTCAAACCTGCTCAGATACCAACACAAGCAAACGAACGAAATTTTTCTGCCGCAGTTTTACTACGAAAATTTCGTGAGTTATTTGCAATAAAAATCTGCGAAATCAGTGAGGGGATTGGAAACCCCATGTCTAAAAGGCTAAAGGAAAAACGCTCAACTCAGGGATTGGATCCCTAATGTTGGCTAAAGGAAAAAACGCTCAACTAAGGTATTGGAGCCCTAATGTTGGCTACGGAAAAACGCTCAACTCAGGGGTTGGAGCCCTAATGTTGGCTAAAAGTGAAATGCTCAACCCAGGGATTGGAGCCCTAATGCTAGCTGAAAGTAAAACGCTCAACTCAGGGGTTGGATCCCTAATATTGGTTGAAAGTAGATCGCTCAACTCAGGGGTTGGAGCCCTAATGTTGGATTAGGAAAATGGCTCAACTCAGGGATTGGAGCCCTAATGTTTGCTAAGGAAAACGCTCAACTCAGGGATCAGAGGCCTAATGTTGGCTAAGGAAAACCGCTCAACTCAGGGATTGGAGCCCTAATGTTGGCTAAGGAAAACTGCTCAACTCAGGGATTAGAGCCCTAATGTTGGCTAAGGAAAACGCTCAACTCAGGGATTGAAGCCCTAATGTTGGCTAAGGAATACCGCTTAACTCAGGGATTAGAGCCCTAATGTTGGCTAAGGAAAACCGTTCAACTCAGGGGTTGGAGCCCTAATGTTGGCTAAAGGAGAAAACCGCTCAACTCAGGGATTGGAGACCTAATGTCGGCTAAGGAAAACGCTCAACTCAGGGATTGGAGCCCTAATGTTGGCTAAGGAAAACCGCTCAACTTAGGGATTGGAGCTCTAATGTTGGCTAAGGTAAACCGCTCAACTCAGGGATTGGAGCCCTAATGTTGGCTAAGGAAAACCGCTCAACTCAGGGGTTGGAGCCCTAATATTGGATAAAGGGAAAAACCGCTCAACTCAGGGATTGGAGCCCTAATGTCGGCTAAGGAAAACCGCTCAACTCAGGGATTGGAGCCCTAATGTCGGCTTTAGGAAGTACCATGTTGGTATTGGGAATTCTAAATTATCCCCTTTTTGGGATTTTCTTCTTTTGTTATCTCTTTTCTTTGTTTTGATAAAGCAGGAAAGACTTGGAGGAAACTTCCCTTTTGCATTGATTATTTGCTGCAAAGCTGTTTCAACACTTGCGCGTTTTATTTCTTGTGGCTGCACCTGCTTCTTGCACGGTTGTTTTGGATTGTACCTGTTTCAATTTTCCAAACAAAGAGCAATTGTTAGTTTGAAGCGGTGGTTGGTTTGGTGGCATTGAAAATCTCAATCGCTTGATCTCGGCCTCATTTTTGTTGAGAACTTTGCCATTGATTGGCTTTGAGGGCGACCCCCTTTCCAACCGATAAAACTCAACTTTCAAGATTTCATGACGATTCGCACGTGTAAGGCTTTGATCCTTTCATTTAATTCTGCTCTTGAGACCTTTGTCTTTGACTTTCCCTCTTTTCTAATATTTGGTCAGTTGGGATCGGCTTAACACATCCGCTGAGGTTGGGTCCTTTCCTTTTATCTTTTGCGAGGGGAAACCCTGTAGCAACTTTCCTTTGTAACAGTTTCGAAATTTAGAGTTAAACCAAAAGGGATTCAAGAAAAGCAAACCAGAGAACATGATAATGAATTTTAAATAGAAGCGTCCCTTTCTGGGGAAAAGAAGGACTTATCTGGGGTGCATGCTGGCTTCAAATTGACATGACATGCTTCTTGGACTGGATGCTCGGCCCGCACCAACTTTCATCTTCTTGTGAACCCATTGATCCGTATTTTCGAACCAGGGGACCTTGCTAGGACTTTTTAGTGATGAGGTATCCTCTTTTCGGCCGACAGCGCCCTTTGCGGGTTTTCGCTAATCGAACTCTCTCATTTCTTTTCTTACCGTCGCCCGATAGCACTCTTTGCGAGTTTTCACTAAGCGGACTCTCTCATTTTCAATTTCTCTACTCCCGTCGCCTTATGGTGCCCGAAGGTTTTCACCGATAAGACTCTCTCATTTTATTTCTCTCAATTTAGAATGCATCAGCTTTCAATCAATGATATTTCTCAATTCCTATGCCTTTGGCAATTGATCCAAAGGACTTGTACTCAGTTTTGGGTAAAAGAAAATAGACGAGATTAGAACTTTGGAACCATTTGGTGGGCTCGTGGTCGAGCCATCATAACATCTGCCCCGGTTTCACTTTCGGGAAATTTGGATTTTTGTTTTTGTGTGACAGAACCCCAGAGAGAGGCTGCCTACGTATCCTTTCGGAATCAAGTCGAACGTAGTTCAGGCAGATCATTTGTTTTGTTTTTTTTTTTGTTGAACAACAGTGCTTCAAGATTCCAAAGAGGGTATCCAAGGAAGTGTAACCGGCTCAAAAGGCTTGAAAAAGGGTTGATAGTGTTTGGGTAGCGGGAATAAAAGCCTTCGTTATTTCAAAATGCGCAAAGACATCACCGAAGCAAACTCAGACATAGTAGCTTTTTACTGCGTCCGCATTCACAGCTGCTTCGGGATCATCTCCTTTGATGTCTCCCAAATATAATTCCCCTCTTGGCAATATTTTTCTAATGATATATGGACCTTTCCAGTTAGGAGCAAACTTTCCTTTTGCTTCCTGATGATGAGGAAGAATACACCTCAACACCAATTTCCCCACTTCAAATTTCCTGGGCCGTACTTTCTTGTTATAGGCACGACCCATTCTTTGTTGGTACAACTGCCCATGACAAACTGCGGCCATCCATTTTTCATCAATCAAAGTCAACTGTTCCAGTTGAGTTTTAACCCATTCACTATCTTCAACCTCTGCTTCAACAATCGTCCGGAGCGAAGGGATTTCTACCTCTGCCGGTATCACAGCTTCGGTCCTATAAACCAACAAGTACAGGGTTGCTCCTACCGATGTACGCACTGTAGTGCGATATCCGAATAAGGCAAAAGGTAACTGTTCATGCCATTGTCTGGAACTCTAGATTGTCTTTCTTAAATTCTTCTTGATGTTTTTGTTTGCTGCTTCAACAGCGTCGTTGGCTTTGGGCCGATAAGGAGTGGAATTCCTATGCATTCTTTTGAATTGTTCGCATACCTCCTCCATCAAACGACTGTTCAGGTTAACAACATTATTTGTGATGATGGTTGCGGGAATACCGAAACGACAGATAAGGTTCGAATGTACAAAATCCACTACAGCTTTCTTAGTGACTGTTTTGAGAGTGATAGCTTCGATCCATTTCGTGAAGTAATTAGTAGCAACCAATATGAATTTGTGCCCATTCGAAGCTTTTGGCTCAATCGGACCAATGACGTCCATACCCCAGGTGACAAAAGGCTAAGGTGCTAACATAGGATGTAGCTCTGTTGGAGGTGCATGAATCAGGTCTCCATATACTTGACACTGATGACATTTCCAGACGAAACTAAAGCAGTCATCCTCCATAGTTATCCAATAATACCCGACTCGAAGGATTTTCTTTGCCAGGACATACCCGTTCATATGAGGTCCACACACTCCTGCGTGCACTTCGTGCATGATCCTTCCGGCTTCCTCAGTGTCAACACATCTTAACAAGTTAAGATCCGGGGTTCTTTTAAACAAGACCTCACTGCTAAAAAAGAAACCACTCGCATGCCGCCTAATAGTTCTCTTTTGATCTCCAGTAGCATGCTCGGGGTATTCTTGTATTTTCAAAAACCTCTTAATATCATGGTACCATGGCTGGATATTCGGTCCTGCCTCGACTGTATTACAGTAACCGTGTCTTTCCCTGATTTGGATTTCCAAGGGATAGATGTGGGCATTGCCTGGATAAGGCAACATTGAAGCTAAAGTGGCAAGTGCATCAGCTAGTTCATTGTGACACCGCGGGATGTACCTGAACTCTATAGATTTGAATCTCTTGCCGAGATCTTGCACGTGCTACCGGTAAGGAATAAGCTTGACATCTCGGGTCTCCCATTCGCCCTGGGCTTGCCGGGTAATTAGATCAGAATTCCCCATAATAAACAAATCTTCAATATCTTGATCGATTTCCATATTCATGCCCATGATGCAAGATTCATATTCAGCCGTATTGTTCGTGCAGAAGAAACGGAGCCTAGCTGTAGCCGGATAGTGTTGACCAGTGGGTGAGATCAAGATTGCCCCAACTCCTACACCTTCGGCATTTACGGCTCCGTCAAAAACCATTTTCCAAGCATGAGCATCTTAAGGGACCACTTCTATTGTGTTTACCTCCTCATCTGGAAAATAAGTACTTAATGGTTGGTATTCCTCCTCAACTGGGTTTTCAGCCAAATGATCTAACAATGTCTGGGCTTTCATTGCCGTGCGAGTGACGTAGACTATGTCGAATTCAGTAAGCAAGATTTTCCACTTCGCGAATCTCCCAGTAGGCATTGGTTTTTGGAATATGTACTTCAAAGGATCTAATCTGGTTATGAGGTGAGTAGTATGAGCCTGAAGATAATGTCTCAACTTTTGAGCGGCCCATGTCAAAGCACAACACGTCCTTTCCAAAAAAGTGTATTTGACTTCATAACCGGTGAACTTCTTGCTCAATTAATAGATCGCCTACTCTTTTTTTCCAGTTATATCATGTTGCCCGAGGACACAGCCAAAAAAAAAATCTAATACTGTCAGAAACAACAAAAGAGTTCTCTCTTGCTCCGACGTGACAAAAACTGGAGGATTTGAAAGATATTCTTTGATCTTGTCGAAGGCCTCCTGACACTCAGCTGTCCATTCGATTGCTGCATCTTTCCTTAATAGCTAGAATATGGGCTCACATGTGGTAGTCAGTTGAGCAATGAACCGACTGATATAGTTTAACCTGCCCAATAGACTCATCACGTCTTTCTTTGTTCTTGGGGGGAGATAGATCTCAGATAGCCTTTATCTTTGTTGGATCTAACTTGATACCTCTCCTGCTTACTATGAAACACAGAAGTTTGCCTGACGGGACTCCGAAGGTGCATTTAGCTGGATTCAGCTTCAAGTCATACTTTCGCAGCCTCTCGAAAACTTTCCTTAACTCTTGAACAGATCGTCCTGAGTTCTGGACCTGATGATCATGTTGTCTACATACACCTCTATCTCTTGATGCATCATACCATGAAAAATGGCAGTCATGGCTCTTATATAAGTTGCCCCGGCGTTCTACAAACCAAATGGCATAACTCGGTAACAGTAAGTACCCGAAGGTGTAGTGAAAGCTGTTTTCTCGGCATCTTCTTCATCAATCAACCACTGGTGATATCCTGCATAACAATCCATGAAGGACTGTATCTCATGTTTGGCATAGTTATCAACAAGGATGTGGATGTTGGGCAAAGGAAAATTGTCTTTGGGGCTTGCTTTATTCAAATCTCGGTAATCCACACACACCTAGGTTTTCCCATCTTTCTTCGGCACAGGAACTACATTAGCCAACCACGTAGTATACTAGACCACCCGGATTACCCATGTTTTCAACTGTTTTGTGATTTCTTCTTTGATCTTATCACTGATATCAGTCTTAAACTTTCTCTGTTTCTACCGAACTGGGGGACAATCAGGGTAAATTGGAGATTTATGCGCCACTAGATCAACACTTAGTCCCGGCATGTCATCGTATGACCAAGCAAACACATCTTTAAACTCAAACAGGAGTTGAATTATTGCATCCCGCATTTTCTCATCCGTGTGAATGCTTATTTTGGTTTCTCGGATTTCTTCAGAAGTTCCAAAATTAACCGATTCTGTATCATTCAAGTTCGGCTTAGGCTTATTCTCAAAATGTTCCAGTTCTCGATTTATTTCCCTAAAAGCCTCTTCTTCATCATATTCCGGTTCTTGGTTCATTATTTTGCAATTAGACTGTGTGTTTGGATCTGCGCATGAAGTCCGCAAGCATGTCATGTTATCTAAAGACCCATTATTATAACTGAAAAGAAGAAATAAAAGAGAAAAAATAGAAAAAATCAGAAATAATAAAGAAAATAAGCGATGAAATATTGAATTCATTTCTTGGAAGTGGATAGATAACAGGGTTTACATTCAAGAGATTAAAAACAAGAAACTAAAAGAAAAATTCGAGTTACACCGTGGGGTAATTCGCGTTGCAGGAAAAGTGGCAGGACAAGTCTACCCGGACTCCCGCCTGACTGGGAGCGATGTTGTGACGAACCGACCCGTCGTCTTATGTGTTGTTGCTCCATTTCCCCCATTTCATGCTTCTTCATGTTTCGTTATCGGTAGGTGGTGTGTTAGAATTGTTTGGATTGGTTTTGATGAGAAATGAAACACTTAGTCCCTTTAAGGAAGGCTTAAGTTGGAAAAAGTCAACCTGATGTCGACTTATGAGTTAGGAAGTTCGGATGTGATTTCCAATGATTCGGTTAGCTTCGGAGGATGATTTGTGACTTAGGAGCGTGATCGGAATTGATTTTGGAGGCCCGGTGTAGAATTAGGCTTGAATTGGCGAAGTTAGTATTTTGGCGAATTCCGGTTGATAGGTGAGATTTTGATCCGAGAGTCAGAAAGGAATTCCGAGAGTTGCTGTATCTTTGATATGTGATTTGTGATGTGTGTGCAAAATATTAGGTCATTCGGACATCGTTTGGTCGGGTTTTTATCGAATGCATGTTTCGGAAGTTTTTAAAGAACTTAGGCTTGAATCCGATGTGAATTGATGGTTTTAGCATTTTTTGATATGTTTTGAGGATTGGAACAAGTTTAAATGATGTTATGGGTTATGTTGGTGCTTTTGGTTGAGGTCCCGGGGGCCTCGGAGTGATTTCGGATGGCTATCGGGGTGAAATTTGAGTTGAGGAATTGCAAGTTGCAGCTGGTACCTGGTATTTTTGCTTCTGCGAAAACGGACCGCAGAAGCGGTTCCGCAGAAGTGTGAGGAGGGTCGCAAAAGCAACTTATGGCTGGGTAGGGTAGTTCCGCAGAAGCGGAATCTTTTTCGCTTAAGCGAGTCCGCAGAAGCGGACAGGCGATCGTAGAAGCGATTTTGTCCTGGAGGTGAAGTTCCGCAAAAGCGGGAATTGTGTCGCAGAAGTGGCTTTGGACTTTAAGTGAAATTCCGCAGGAGCGGAAAAATGACTGCAGAAGCGGTATAGCGGAAGCGGGTATGGGGACCGCAGAAGCGGAAACCCCTGGAGTCAGAAGGGTTTTATATTCATTTTGTTCCGCGAAGCTTATGTTATTTTCACCATTTTTTAGTGAGATTTGCGAGCTTTGAGGAGATTTTGAAGAGGGATTCAAGGGAGAATGATTAGAGGTAAGTTCCTTGGCCTAAATACATGAGATTATGTTAGATTTAACATGGAAATTGGTTGAAATTCATTAAAAAGGTAAAGCTAGGGCTTGAGTTTTGATGCTTCAAATTGGGATTTGATAGGTCATTTAAGCTTGGATTTGGGAGTTCTTGGTATGTATGGACTCGTGGAGAGACGAGGAATCCGGTAATATGAATTTTGTAATTTTTTGAGAAGCGGGCTCGGGGCTCGGGTTTTGCTAGTTTCGAGATTTTTGCTATTTTTGATTGTTTTCGATTGGGTTATATTCCCTTAGCCTATTGTAATGTATTCGCTCTGATTTTGGTCAGATTCGACGCGCGTGGAGGCCAATTTGAGGGTCAAAGGCATCGCGAGCGAGGAATTTCACCAGTTCGAGGTGAGTAATACTTGTAAATGATATCCTGAGGGTTTGAAATCCCGGATTTGCACATCATAGTGCTGTATTAAGGTGACTTGCACGTCGGATATGAGCGTGGGGTAGTGCACCGTTGGGGGACTGTGACTTGGTCCGTCCCGATTGTTGATTTTTATCGCGTATTTGACTGAAATTATTTGTTATCATCATAATTTGGGCTGATTGCCATGTTTGGGGCCTCGTGTCAACTATGTGAATCCTTCGGGGATTTATATCACTATGTTTTTTTGCATTACTTGCATATTATTTGATCTCGGTCCAAGGTTCTAATATAAATTGCAAACTCAGCCATTTTTCTAAGATTTGAAAAACTTAAATAATATTTTATTGACGTTTTGAGCTGAGGACTATCATGTTAATATTGCTCAAGTGGCTTATGTGCATTGCTGGACTGAGCATGGATCGGGCTGCGCGCCGCAACAGTGCTATAGTGATTTTGGAATATATAGATGTCTCGGGCTGCACGCCGCAGCGATGATATATTGATATTGAGGCCGAGAGCCTGTTTGATGCCACGATATGGCTAATATTGCGCTTGGGTTGTAGGAGCCCCTCCGAAGTCTCTACACACCCCCAGTGAACGCTGTCGACGATAAATAAATGGAGCGGGCTGCACGCCGCAGCGGGTACTGGAATGTACTGTTATTTGCATTGCATTGCATTCATGCATTTGTTCACTATTTGTTGTCTATGTTATTCCTTGAGATATCTGTTTGCTGTTCTGGTATTTTTTTATCACTCTTAATGAGGATAAATCTTAGACAGTGGTGACAATGACATTGTATGATGCGTTTGGTCAGGTAACAGTGGCTGACCAGGAATAAGAATACTGCCCGAGGGGCGGGTCTCTGTGCATAGTGTCACTAATTGTTGAAAATTATTTTTTGCAAATGTTGAAAGGATCATCTTCAAAAGAGGTTTAAAACTGAGCCAAGATGCTCTGAAAGGTTTCACAGTTTTCACTGATTTTCTCAATTTAAGGGCTTTTGACTTCTTCTATACAGCATGATGATCTGTTATACGTGATTTCTTGCCACTCAGTTATTATTTACTTTTATTACTCACTAAGTTGGAGTACTCACTTTACTCCCTGCACCTCGCGTGCAGTTGCAGGTATTGTTCACCCGGTAGCGGGTTATTAGCTGATTGAAGGTACTACTATTGCGGCTGAGCAGGGTGACCGCCGGCGTTCACGGCACCGGACGTTGTCTTTAATATTCCAAAATTTATTATTGTATATTATTAGCCGTGTAGTTGTCTTCAGGCTTCTTTAGATGCTCGTGACTTGTGACACCCCGATTTCTGGCTGAGCTGGGATGGTTCCCTATTATATCATTTTCTTCTGCATTTATGATAATGTTATCTATTGTTTTCGACTCATTCTTGCTAAGAAATTGTTAAAAGAAGTATTGTTAATCTGTTGGCTGGCCTTATCTTCACGAGAGGCGCCATCATGATCGGGTTTGGGATTTGGGTCGTGACAAGTTGCCTTCCAATTTTTAAGTTTAGCATCTGTCCCCATGTATAGCACTTCAACGGTGCTTGTGCCTTCTCCCAGCTGAACCATGTGGGTTTCGTAAAGCATTTCTCTCATCGCCACCCATATTTCCTCAATTTCTTCGGCCGTAAAGGCCTCATCCTCTTCTTCTTCATCGTATCTTGGCCTGACGAAAGTTTCATACAAATGTGGCAGTGGTTGAGGCAAATCCCATCCCTCATTTTTTCTCTTATTTTCCCACTCTTCATCATTTGGGGTATGGTGGATGCCTATCCCAAATAAATTCTTAGTTGAAGGCAGGGTGATAGGTTCAGCTATTCCTTGCAATGATTTCCCAAGCCCTTTTCCCAGTTTGAATCCTCGTCGGATCATTTCTTTAGAAACCATGATCGAGGTATGGGACAAGAAAGGTTAGGGGCAAGGGCTGCCCTCTTCATACCGATCCGCCAATACAACTTCAAAAGCCTGATAAACTATGTGCTCACTTCCCTCTCTTGCTTCAAAACGTGGGATAGATGGGTCTCGATAAATATACTGCTCGTCTTCTCCGTGGACCACAATTTCCTGATTCTCATATTCGAACTTCACCATTTGGTGGAGAGTGGAGGGTACAGCCCATGCAGCATGAATCCAAGGCCTTCCGAGAAGAAAGTTGTAAGATGTGTCCAAATCCAGTACCTGGAAAGTCACCTCAAAGTCCACCGGGCCAATGGTTAGAATTAGGTCAATTTCTCTAATCGTGTCTCTTTTGATGCCATCAAAGGCTCTTACACAGACGTTATTGGGACAAATCCTTCCAGTACCAATTTCCATTCTCTGCAGTGTGGAGAGCGGGCAAATATCAACACCCGAACCCCTATCCACCATTACTCGCTTGACATAGTAACCTTCACACTTGACGGTCATATGTAAGGCCTTGTTGTGAGCCGCTCCCTCCGGAGGCAAATCATTCTTATTAAAGGAAATTTGATTAACAGCAAAGAACCTTTCTGTCATTCTTTCGAGCTGTTCGACTAAAGTCTCAGCCGGCACATATGAATCGTTCAGAGTTTTCATTAGGATCTTCTGATGCTCGACATACCTCATTAACAAAGATAGCATAGATACTTGTTCAGGGTACTTGCGCAACTGATCTACACACTTCATAATCAGGCATCTTCATTTTCTGAAAGAAAGCCTCTACTTCCTCAGCGCTCACAGGTTTCTTGGGTGGAAAGTGCTTCTGCGTGGTATTGTTTACCTCCTGTACACCTGAATATTTCTTATCAAGGGTATTCCCCGGAAGTTCTCCTGAGATTTCTTTACCTTTGTATGTAACCACCGTTTGCTGATAATTCCATGGTACTGCAGACGGGTCCGTCATTGGCTTCTGTGGCACGCGTCCAATAACCACTGGCTCATTCAGTCAAAGTCGTTTAATTGTCCCCCGGACCACATAGGCTCCTTTTGGCACATAAATTGGCATTCCATTTTTTGCTTAGAACTTATTTGGAGTACTCGCGACTAGTGGTTTTTCTCGGCGACCTAGTGGAACATAGAGAACCCCATTTTTGGGAGGCACCATCTCTGCTTTTGTTTCATCTTTCTTCTCGAATTCAGTCTTGACAGTTTTAATTTTCTTTTCCCCTTTCTCTTGCTTTGGGGCGGCCTTAGGCTTCCTTTCTGCATCAGCGATAGCAATTATGGCTTTCAAGGCGGGATCAAACTCCTTGTCTTCGCAGATCATCCCGATCACTGGCCCATTATTGTAATTGGGCAACGGATTGTTAGTCACATTTGGGACCTCCTCGTCCTTTAACACTATCTTTCCCTGTTCTATCAGATTCTCTACTACCCTTTTTAAGGTACAACAATCATTGGTATCATGCCCTTCCGTCCCCGAATGATAAGAACACCTAACGCCGGCTCTTTAAGCAGGCGATGCTGGATTTTTCCTTATTTGAGGGACTGGCTGCAGGAGACCCATTTGGACAAGCTTTGGGAATAGATTGGAATATGGTTTGAAAATGGGTGTGAAGGTTTGTCTCCTGGGTGGTTCATGGGGACGGAAGTTATTCTGGGGTGGTTAGGGATTATAATAGTTCCGGTAAGGAGGCTGGTTTCTAGGAAGTAGAGCTTGGTGCCGGTTGACTTGTTGTGATGGCAGGCCATAAGGTTGAGCATTCATGACCATGTAGGGCTGAGGAGAATAGGCCATATCTTGGTGGGGGTGGTAGTGCTGCGGGGTTCTTTCCGGAAAAAGGGTCCTGGGGGCATGGTATTTTCTTGCATCTGACGCCGCCATGGATGTTTCTTCCTTTTTCTTGGCCCTCGCTATTCCTCCAGACCCATCCTGAATGGCTTGGGAGGTAGCTCTGATAGCGGATTGGTTCAAAATTCGACCAGTTTTCAAACCGTTTTCGACCATTTCGCCATTCTTGATGGTTTCAGCGAATGGTCTACCCATTGCAGACATCATATTTTGGAAGTAGTCTAGTTCCTGAGTTTGGAGGACAACTGTGACCATTTTGACCTCATCCATTGGAGGTTTTACCATGGATGCCTGTTCGCGCCATTTAACTGTGTACTCTCGGAAGCTTTCCGAGGGTTTCTTCTTTAGGTTTGTAAATGAGATCCTATCTAGAGCTATGTCAACATTGTATTGGAACTGGTTGACGAAGTCTCTGGCAAGATCATCCCATATGTGCCAGCGGGATATATCCTGGTCCGTATACCACTCAGATGTGATACCAACCAGACTCTCTCCGAAATAGGCCATAAGGAGTTCCTCTTTTCCGCCAACTCCTCGCAGCTGGTTGCAGTATTTCTTGAGACGAGCAATAGGATCATTGTGCCCATCGTACTTCTCAAATTTTGGGGTTTTGAATCCCAATGGTAGGTGCACATGGGGGAACATGCACAAATCAATATAAGACACACTTTTTCACCGACTTAAGCCTTGTATATTCTTTAAACTCTGCTCAAGACTTCTCATTCTTTTTGCCATCTCATCTTGCTCGGGTGCTTTAGGAGTTTGATCGTGCCCCGGTGTAAGCTCGTGTCGAGGCGGCTGAGGGTAAGCATTGGTGGTAAACCGGGTAGGTTCCAACGAGAAAGATGGTGCTTGAAATGTGAATTAAGATGAGTCGAAGTTAGGCCTATGTAAAGTAGGTTTTGCCATAGCTGAACAAGGCGGTGCGGTGAATATGTTTGAAGCCGCACCTGTTGCCGACACCTGGGGGTAAGACTCGGAAGGTGATCCGGCGAAGTGAGTTGAAATGGTAGGATACCCGAACGGGGTAGTTGGATAACCTATGGGGATGTTGGAAGTCCCACTTGCCCTAGGAAACAGCTCAGGGAATCCAGGGATCGCACTTGGTAGTTCTCTTCCATTGATCCACGCGTCCCACATTTCCATTATGCGGAGATGCATAATTCTATTTTCCGCAGTAGTTGCTGACTCAGAAGTTGGGATAGCTGAGATTGATCTTTCCTCCGAAATAGGGATCGTTGGCAGAGGAATTTCTGAAGACATTTCAACACTTCCTTTCGACCTCGTGAAGTATGTATGAACACTTCCTTTTGACCTTGTGAAGGATGGCTGAACACTTCATTTTGACCTCATGAAGTATGAATGTGAGGCCAGATTACCAGAAAACCAACCACCTTTCTATAGAACCTGGATACAGCAACAAACGGTTAACTTGAGACAAATAACGTATAGGTAATCTCACGTTGGGGTGTGATGCACCTTTACAGTTAAATGGGTTTCTACATGCTTTGCAACGGTTGCATGCGTCATTCCGGCCTTTCCTTATGCTTTCCCAGATTACCACAAAACAAACCACCCTTTTTTTTCAATCTCTTTTCCCTATTTTCTTTTATTTTATTTATATCCCTTTTTTTCTTATTTAGGGTTACGGTCGAATCTGATGAAGATTGCTTACATATCATGACCCCACACGAATCAGACCAAGCGTAGTTCGTGACAACAAATGCAAAAATAAAGAAACAATTTTGGGAATTTTCCATTTCATTAATAAAACATTTTATTACCAACTAAAAATTTTGAAAGGGAAACAGCAGACTTGAAATGAAGTACAGACTCAAGCACTACTAACAGACTCTGGTACGAAACGGAAAATGGACTCTAACAGACAACAGACTCCAGAAAAGAAAATATAGACTCAAGCTACGAGTACATTAAAGCTTCAAATTGTGCTGCCCGCGGGGCATCGTTCGGCCTCGCCGCGGGCTTGGGTGCAAGATCCCTTTTCAATTGTTCCAATTCATACATTATCCTCTTGACAAAAATCATTACTGCTGAGAAGAAGGTAGTGCGGGTCATGTCTTCACACACTCGGCATTTCTTAACAATGTCGTGGGCAATGGTTTCAATCCTGTCCCTAGTTCGACCCTTTTCTATGAGCAGACGCCTTATTTGATCATCACGGGCTTCCAAAACCTGAGAATCCTGATGATGCTGATTCCGCAGCTACTGTATTTCTACTTCCATTCGGGCCAGTAGGTCATAGCAGTGTCCACTTTCGGTCTAAAAAACTTTGTCTTGCTTAGCTGCTTCATTTTCAAGGGTGGTTACCTTTCTTTTTAGATTGGCAATGATTTTTTCATAATCCCTCTTTAATTGCTGCAAGTAATGGGTGTTCTCTTCCGTTCTTTTTGCCCACTATGCTCAGAGCCCGCTACGGTACCCTCGGATTTCATCAGCTCGTCCTGGCATACAGTAATTTCCTTTTTCAACCCCTTTATCAACCGTTCACCCGACCGAATTCTTTGCTGTTTGTTAGCATCTATCCTCATCTGTTGGATTTGGGCTCTCAAGGCTTCATTTTATTGAGTCAGCTTCTTTTTATCCCCCTCGTCAGCTGTAGCTTGTACATTTTTCTCAAATTTAAGGTCTTGGACTTGCTTCTCCAATTTTCCTATCTTGGCCCTATACTCATTTTCTTTAGCCAACCAGGCCCATTTTTCTTGTGATCACTCGGCGAAGTCTTGGAGGTGAGGTCTTTTAGCCGACCTCTCGGACTCAAGTTCTCTCTTGTACCAAGCAATTTATCCTGGCACTAATTCTCCTTTGGCCCAATCCCGTACGCGAATATCTGCTTTCAAGTACTAACATTCGTTCCAGATTTTGCGAACCACTGCTTCAGGGAATTGACCATTATGCCCAATTTCGACTACCTGTCTGCTAAGATCTTCATTCTTTGGGACTATTTAGCACCTTCCCAACTGTCTCAATACTCGGTATGGGGCATATGGTTGGATACTTTTAAGTCCCATCAGCAGAAAATGTGACCCTGTGGCTAACATATATATGATTTCGTCTACAGATAACCACCTGAATGTCCACTCTATTTGGCACGCGGAGACAGAATGCAGGCGTGTTACCCATTCGGCGACCCCTTCTGGCAAACTAATCCCGTCGACTCTTATAGAAAACTCTTCTATACATGTCTTCTCTGATGACCCGTAGATCATAAGTTGATGGCAATGGCACAAGTGTTCAACCATCCACATTTGCAGCAATACATTACAGCCCTCGAAAAATTCCTCCCCGGCTTTGCAAGCAGTAAGAGCGCGAAAGATGTCGGCCACTATCATTGGTGCATGAGTGTTATTTTCCTGAGTAAGCAAAGTACTGACAACCCCGACTACTCGTATATCAATTTTCCCATCTTTTCTGGGGAATACCAGAAGTCCTAGAAAGGCCACCATAAACGCGAAACACTTGTGTTCTTCCCACTTTAGGCGGTTTCCCTTGCTACAGTTTTTGTTCTCTGGGTTATTGAATCCTCCTACATGACCATATCTGTCATACATGAATGACAAAGCACAAAAACCATTTGCCAAGTCCGGGTTATGGACCGCCCTTCGTATCTTCAAAGAGTCTAAGAACTTGTGGATGGCTACGGCCCTCGGAGAAATCAAGTACTGTTTTCTCAACGGAACCTTGGGATCCCTGATGTATCCGTCTATCTCCTCCAATGTCGGGGTAAGCTCAAAATCTGAGAAGTGAAATACATTGTGTGCCGGATCCTAGAATGGAATCAATGCCTTTACGATATCCCCTCTCGGATTAATTTTCAGCAACTCAGCAAGGCCTCCCAAATATGATTTGACCATGTCTTGCCCTGATTTGCCCAAGTCGTCCCATCACATATGTAATTCCAACGGGATCTTATTTATAATAACTCCGGATAAATTCTGACTCGTGCTCATTCTGCACATTTCTTAATGTGATTAATCAAAAAGCAAACTTTATTTGACCCAAAACAAAACTAACTATTTTCCCTTTTTTTCAAATTTAAAATGAAAGACTTGATTTTTCGAATGCGACCTTTCAGCACTTTTGGGGACGAAGATTTTAAGGCTGTGTGGGCTAACCGGTCAAAGCCTAAAAAATGACCAAAGGTGGCCGTTTATGCGAAGTCAGCCTTCCGACGTCCCTTTCGGGAACATTCGGCTATATTTGACAAAAATGGCATCACCTGACTTACCTATGATGAAAAAAATTGAAATTTTAACATTTTTGGCTATTTTTGCGAAAAGGGAAAGTTGGACCCGATGAGGGTTGCCTATGTATCCCACACCCTGTGAGAATCAAACCGGCGTAGTTCGGCAATAAAACTAATTATTTTCGAAAATAAGACTCTTTTTCATCGACAAATATACTATTTCGGAAAACAATACTCTTTTTATTGTATTTTTCTTTTTTTTTTCAACAAACTAATGAAACTCTTTAGTTTTCTTTTCTTTTCTTGACCAATAAAACAAACCATTTTTTGAAAACAAAATTCTTTTCCCTTTTCTCCTTTTTTTTTTCAAAAATTCGGCAGAGCTTCAACACTATTTTGACATTGGTTTGTTTTTCTAAAAATAGTTATCTCTCTACACTGTTGTTTTTTCTCTTTTTCTTTTTCCACAAATTTCCAATATTCCCGATTTTCAGAAGCCAGTCAGCATGCAAGTCTGAAGCAAATAAATGCGTAAAACAAACAGGATGCAGCAGGATGGTCTTTTTCATTTCAGGTTACCCGTCCTAGACGGACCCAACCCCTGTGTTGAGCCCCCTAAGTCAAATGCAACATGATGCAAATAAGCGTTCCTACTAGGGATCCGATATGAAGTCAAGTTATTCTAGGTTTAAAACCTGGGTATGTGTTCTAAACAGTGTACCCGAGCGGACAACTCGAGTCGAGGAGGGGGCTACGTACCGGGGAACTGTGAGATCGTCCGGCTTTATAACTTATCTGGCCTCTTTCTTATTTCAGGGTATAACACTAATAGAATAGGGAGTCTCAACCAGTAAGCACATCCCCAGAGGTGAGAAGAGAAGGGTTTCGGCACAGTTTATATGTACAATTCAAATAATATCAAAGCGGTAAAGCATTTAGCACATTTAGCAGGAAAACATGTAGGAAAATCAGATAAAGCCAAACATAACAATTAATTTAAGAATTCTTAAACCCTGAACCGAAGTTCTGGGTTAGATTATCCCCAGCAGAGTCGCTAGAGCTGTCACACCTCCTTTTTACACACCCACCCCGAGGGATAAATGTATAAGGGAGTTTTTCCAATTTAAGTGCCATTATTCGAAATGAGATTATTTATTTATTTCAGAGTCGCCACTTGGGAAAGGTTTGGCTTTTGGTGTCCAAAGTCACCGGCTTATCTTGAATCCCAAATCGAGGAAATTTTTGACTTTCCAAGTGAAGTCTTCAAACCAGAAATTCTAAGTAAGGAATTCTGTTGAGCCGAGGGAAGGTGTTAGGAACCCCCGGATCCCGTGGTTCTAGCACGGACGCTTAAACTGTTATAAACGGCTTAATATCTGATTTTAATACATGTTATCCTATAGTGCAACTTTAAAGATTATCTACAGTTTTATTATTATTTTCAATGATAATTGCAACGTCGTGAAAACACATCTCGAACCACGTCACATCAATGTACCCGTGGTTAGTGACATATTTCGACTCCATTGAGATTCGGATTTGGGTCACATAAATGTGCATCCAAGTTTAAGAAAGTAAATTATTAAAAGCGCGCCTAAAGATACTAGCGTGTTATTATTTTTGTGAAGGCCATGAAATTCGCTAAACGGCCTGCCCCGAAATCTAAGTATTTTAGTATACATTTACGAGGGCCCCTCAATTTATGCATTTTATTCGGCGAGGCTCGTCTCATTTATTATTAAAAGTGCAAACCTAAAGCAACTATGATTTTCTATATCTTTTTGTCTCTAAAAATAAAAGGAAAAGTCCTAATTAATTATTATTATGAAATTCGGGCTTCGAGTTCAAGTCCGGATCCAAACAAAAGGGGGCGCCTTTTAGTTTGAAACCACTACCTAACTTAAAACCCACAGTAGGCCATTTGAGTACGAACAAGCCAGTTCCCAAACGAGCCCAAACCATATAATATGTACACTTTGTACAAAGGTCTAGAACCGCATGCATTGGGCCTGGACTTAGCCCGAATCAGCCAAGCTGATCCGACGGCGTTGTGGAAAAGGTCGAGCCTCTGGGCGGGCAGGCCAACGCTTTATTTAAATGTCCCTTTTTTTGCATTTTTCATCTCATGATCTGTTTTCTTATTCCTTTGCCTATTGGTGCATATTACTAAAGTTGGAAAATAAAAGAGAAACCTGAATTTGACAACAAAGCAAACTAACTATTCTCAAACTATTTCGAACTAACATTATTGGAATTAACTACACGAAATCCAGAACTATTTGGAACTAGTCTTTTACAACTATTGAAACTAAAACCAACGTTAATCATTGACATTTGAAAACTAATGTTATTTGCCAACATTGTTCAAACTAGCATCATTCATTCGCATAACTCGCGATCTCATATCTGGAAACATTGAAATAGCATGTTGGAAACTATTTGAACCTATTTCTCTATAACTTATTAAAAGCAAATTTGACTACGCTACGCTATACTGATAACGCAACTAATTAAAACAGCCAACGTCTAAAATACATAAACTGAACAGCTATCATCTAACACAGTCCAATTATAATCCAATTTCAGTCCAGTTATACAGTCATGTGCAAATTATAACTAGGCTACATTAAGCTATTACGTCTAAATTATTTAGGCATCAATACATAGTGGTCCAAAACGGGCATAGCTCAATAAGCAACAGGGATAAACATTTCATTTGCATTTCCACTTCAATTTCAGCTTCAATACATCGGGAGAGAACCAAATACCTGGAAATAAGATACAATGACGGAGAAGAATGATCAGCAACAGAAGATAACAAACAACAGCAATGGAACAGTTTACAACAACCAGCATAGCAAGTTCAACCCAGAAGTGATTTAATAACCCCAAAAACCAAACAAAACACGGGAGATTGACCCACAGCAACGCCAAAACAAAACAAGTAAACTCAAAGAAGGCACCTAGGACCACTTGAAACTCTCAACAAACATAAAGTTCTAGCAGAAACCAATTCAACTGGACTCAACATCACTTAAGATTAATCTGGTGTATTTGAATCAGAAAAATGAAATCACTGAAGCAGGAAAATCACTTCAATGAAACAGTAAGGCTTCTCAATATTTCTCTCTATTCTTTTCAAACCTAAACACTCTCAAAACTGATCCTTCAGACCTGACTGACTCTCCAGTCTTTTTAAGTTTTTTCAAACTCTCGGATTACTTAAAGAAGATATGGCTTAAAAATGTTTTCTTTCCAACTGATTTTTTCAGGACCAAAAATCACCCCTATGTTATGTCGAAAGTGTTGCTATTTATGCTCTTTACCACCCCCTTCCAGCCCCTTTGAGACACTTAAACAAATGTCAAAGCCATTCTTTGCCCATGATATTCCTTTCACCCCATTACTGAATGTCTAATTCATTTTAATTCAAAGTTATGGGTAGGTTACTTATCTAATCATTTCCTCTTAAAACCCCTCATACTATTATGTTCTGTTTTCCACTACTATTAAACAAATGCATATTCGTACTTACTGACAGCCCACTCAGATTGCCCATTTCAAAACTTCTAAAGTCCCCAAATTCTCCCTGGAACTACTGAAATTACTACCCATCAGCTATACCAATTCAACTAATCAAACTCAATTACTTAGCCATATGAACTGACTCCTAATAAGCATATCGAAACTGAAATCAATACAGGGCAATCATTGAGATTCAATTCAGCAAAATCAATTAGAACCTGCACTCAAATTAGTTCCAAATGGTATCCAAAGAAAACTAATGATTCACGGCAACATTTATTGAACTACTGAGTTCAGATTGATCACGATTGGTACAGATATACTGACACAATGCTAAATTAAGACTAAACATAGACGAATGAAACATTGTATATACTGAACTGAGCCCTAGGGCTGAGATAAAAACAAATCGACACAAACAATTGGATGAGAATTACTGAACTACAAATAAGACGGATTAATTGACAAACTATTTAGCCACATTTATTAATTGACAGAAAAAAACTGGACCAAATAAATGGTCTGATGGAGAAGAGAGAAAATAAATTAAAAAATATGATGAAACACAATGAAGCTTAAACAGATAAATAGCAACAAAAAATAAAAAAGGAAAAGAAGGAAAATACCTAAAAAATACAGGCTAAAGGTCCGCACAGTTCTCATTTGAAACTTTGACTCGACCTTTTGAGGTCAAAAATGGACTTTAATCTAGTGTTCTCGACTGAGAACACTCGACTAAAGTCGATTAAGATCTCAAATTTTCTCCCTAATCTCGGACATGTTCAGCTTTTGGTACCTCTAGGGTTGTTCAGTCGATTTAAGATTCGACCAAATTCCGGCTTGATTCGAAGGAAACTAGGGGTGGCTTGGGAACGGGGGAAGTCAAATGGTCACGGGGTATAAGTTTGGGATTGTTTAGGTTTGGCACCGCCACCAAGGAATTTTGGGGCGACGCTAGGGTTCATGTGGTCAAAATCAATATTTGATGAATCATGGGTTGATTCGAGGTGAACTAATGGCGTTCCAGTGGTAAGGGAGGTCTAGGGGTCAAGGGGTGTGAGTTTGGTGGTCATTGGATAGATTAAGGTTTCTGACTGATCTTCGATCTGATAGTCGAAGAGATTGGGAATGATTCGAAGAAAATGAAGAGTGGATTCAAAGTAAGGAAGGTGAGGAGGTTCCAAGGTGTGAAGGTGGGGTCGTTTGGACCACCGAAACCGCCGTGACGTGATTTCCGGTGGGCGGAGGGCAACAGAGTGAGGAAGAGGTATATTTTGGTCTCTGAAGGCCCAGAGACAATGAAGGTGGGGTGTTCTGGGGGGGGGGGCTGGGTAGGATTTAGGAATATATACGAGGTAGGAGATTGAATCCAAGTCATTCGATCAGGTGAGATCAACGGCTTGGACTAGACCAATAAATGAAACGGTGTCATTTAGACACTCTTTGAGACCGGATTGATCTCTGAAGGAACGGGTCGGGGCTGGGTAAGGGGTTATAAGGGATGGTCTTGACCGTTCGATCAATCGAAGTGAACGGCCTAGATTAATGCTCCTGAAACGGTGTCGTTTCAATAATTCCGGGGGCAGACTGGACCGTCGATTGAATTGAGATCAACGGCCCAGATTGGGTGTGCCAGAATGACGTTGTTTGGGACGTCTGTGAGACCAACCGTTTTGGGCCTGGATTGGGTGTATGAGGTGTGTGAGAATTGGGCTTGATTGGTTTAATTTAAAGGATGGCCCAGTTCGGATTTTCTCTTTATTCCCTCCTTTTATTTCAAAATTAAAACCTAAAAATCCTAATTTTAAATTGTAAAACCAAAATCAACTTGCCAAAATACTAATTAGCTTCTAATAACTATCATCACACACAATTAAACACCCATTGAAAACAAAATCACACAACTAGACCTTAAATGCAAAGTACATCATTTTTTGTGATTTTTTATTTTTGTAAAACAAACTTAATAAATCCTAAATGCAAATGGAACATATTTTGTATTTTTATTAATTTAACAAATAAACACGCACAGACAAATGCAAACAATAAAAGAAAAATAACACAACAATCCACAAAAATCACACACAACACAAAACTATTTTATTTTGAATTTTTGGGAGTAATTCTCATCTAGGGCAGAAATCACGTGCTCACACTATTTACTCGGGAAGGATGAAAGAGTTTTTAAGTAAAGAAATGATGGCCACCGGGTGGGTTATTTTGAAAGACAGAGGCTGGACTCCATTCTTCGAGTTGCCTACATATCCCTGGTTTTACAGGAATCAAGCCATGTGTAGCTCTGGATTCATCGGCTGAATATGCTGATGAAATCATACAGGAACGGACGCGAGGTGCCGAAGCGACTATGATCAGCGGTTAAAGTTCGGGACAGTTAAAGGAACTGGAGCGAGGTCACTCCTGCTAGAATAGCGGTTTCTTATTGGTCACCTGCAGATAAAAAGGGTGCTATGAACATGTACTTGTGCGAAAATTTAAACATGAGGCACATTCCCTTTGGATCATGAAGGTTGTCTTTGGACGGTTAAAAATGACGTCCTTGGACCATGTCATCCCGGGCCATGAATTGTTAATGAGGGATTGGAAGGACATGAAATGATGTTCTCGGGCCACTTCAAATGGTGCCTCCGAACCATGATGCCCTTGAATAATTATATGCAAATTTGAGGGATCCTCAGGCCATGGAATGGTGTCTTCCAGCTATGAGGGTGATACCTTTTAGACTATGGTGTCGTTGGATAGATTGGTAATATTTTAGCCCATGATATGAAATAACGTGATGTTAAGAAGACATGGCTTAGTCTTGCGAAAAGGAGGGCAAAGCTTAGCCCGAACGAAAAGAAAATAAATAGTACTAACAATAGAGCAATATTTGTGTGAAAAGGGATAGTGTTTAGTCCCATGCGTAGGGATTAGCCTCATGCAGATATGGAGGCAGGGACTAGCCTCATGCAGATATAAAGGCAAGGATTAGCCTCACGAAAATAGGGAGGCAAGGATTAGCCTCATGCAAATAGGGAGGCAAGGATTAGCCTCGTGCAGATAGGGAGGCGAGGATTAGCCTCATGCAAAGAGCAAGTAGTAAGTAAGAGTAGCATATCTCTTAGCTGGAGATGTATATTCAGTGTCTGATGGCCTGATTGATAGTAATCTTGCTACGTGCATCTTTGCAGATGTTATCGTAATGTCAGTTGTGCTTGCGTTCAAAGAAAGGTTGTAAGTTCTATGAAGGGAAGTTGGGTTGTGCTTCATCTGCTAGCCTTGCTATACTCCTTTCTGAAAGCCATTTCGATTTCCCCTAGGTAACACCTGACTGTTATGGAAATAGAATTTTTTAAAAATATGCAATTGTTGATAAAAAAATAGAGTTATTCCAAAAATATATTGATATATTTATATGAACTAGTGAGTATAACACATCTCAAAGGCATTGCAGCTCTCTTATGTCAGAATTTTGAGGGCCCTCCTCAAAATTCTTCCCCAGTTTTGTAGTTGATCGTTTGGCTATTTTGCGGATAATAGGCCTTGCAGAACCTTCTTCGAAATTTTGAGAATCATTCTCAAAATTCTACCTTAGTTTCTTAATTGATTACCGACCGTCTCACACATGTTGGCATTGGCTGGACTTGCTCCAAAATTTTAAGGGTCCTCCTCAAAATTCTACCTTATTTCCTGATCTTGGGGAGGGGTGGGGGGAATGAAAATTTTATTATGATATGACCAAACCCATAAGGCTGCCGACGTATCCCCTCTTAAACGGGAATCAAATAAAGAGTAGTTCAAATATATCAGATGAGCAAATGTAAAATAATCTAGGCATAGTATCTCTTGACTGCGTCTATATTGATCGATTTTGGCTAGATTTTTCCATCCATTTATGCGAGTGTGAATGCTCTTCCTGTTAGTACCCAATGAACGATGTACAGACCTTGCCAGTTGGGAGATAGTTTTCCTTTGGCTTTATTTTGATATGGGATGGTTTTCTTCAATAACAGCTTCCCTGGTGCGAACTGTTTGCTTTGACCCTTTTGTTGAAAGCTCTGGACATTCTATTATGATAAAGTTGTATGTGACATACTACGTTCAACCTCTTTCAATTGATAAGGGCCAATTGTTCATAGCGACTTCTTATCCATTCTGCATCTCTAAGTTCAACTTTCTGTATGATTTTTAAAGAGGGAATCTCTACCTCGGCTGGGATGACGGCCACGGCAGCATAAACCAGCATGTAGGGAGTTTCCCCAATTGATGTGCAAACCATAGTGCCGTATCCCAACAAAGAAAAATGTAACTTCTCATGCCAATGCTTGTGGTTCTCTACCATTTTCCTTAGTATCTTTTTGATGTTTTTGTTGGCGGCTTTTACAACTCCATTCATCTGAGGTCTATAGGCTGTGGAATTCTTGTGCTTGATTTTGAAAGTTTCACACATGGCCTTCATCAAATCACTATTGTGATTCGCGGCATTATCAATAATAATGCACCCAGGAACCCCGAATCGGCAAACAATACGATCCTTGACAGAGTATGCGACGACTTTCTTGGTTACAACTTTGTAAGATGCAGCCTCTACCCATTTTTTGAATTAATCAATGGAGACCAGAATAAAACTTTGCCCATTTGAAGCAGTAGGCTTGATAGAACCGATGATATCCGTTCCACAGGCATCGAATGACCAATGTGAGCTTGTTGCATTGAGCTCATTCGGTGACACTTTTATCATATTGGCATGCACTTGACATTAAAATCATTTGCGTACATACTGGATGCAATCTGTCTCCATGGTCATCCAAAAAGAACCTGCCCTGAGTATCTTCTTAGCCAAGATGAAACCATTCATGTATGGGCCACAGGTCCCAGCACGCACATCCTTAAGTAGCTTAGAATCTTCCTTTGCGTTGACACACCTTAGTAAACCCAAATGAGGAGTTCTTCTGTATATGTTCCCTACGCTATGGAAGAAGTGATTCGACAATCTCTGGAGTGTGCGTTTCTGAGTGTGATTTGCATGCTTTGGGTATTCCCCTTTCGATAAGTACTCCTTGATGTCATGGAACCAAGGTTTTCCATCTGTTTCTTCTTCAACATGAGCATAATATGCCGGCTAATTATGGATGTTTATTGGAATGGGATATATATAATTCTTATCTGAATGTTGTATCATATATGACAAAGTGGCCAATGCGTCGGCAAACTCATTCTGAATTCTGGGCACATGTCGGTATTATATATTCATGAACCTCTTTCTCAATTCTTGCACATGGTGCAGATATGGTAATATCTTGGAGTTCTTAGTGGCCCATTCTCCTTGTACCCGGCGCATAAGAAAATTTGAATCGTCAATCACCAACAGCTCTTGAATGTTTATGTCGACTGCCATATTGAGTCCTAGTATGCATGCTTCATACTCTGCCATGTTGTTGGTGTAGGGAAATCCGAGTTTAGCAGATACCGGATAATGTTGACCCATTTTTGATACCAAAACTACTCCAATGCCCACTTCTTTGAAATTAGCGGCTCCAACAAAGAACATCCTCCAACCGTCATATGCTTCGGTAATGTCTTCCCCTATGAATGACACTTCTTCATCAGGAAAAGATGTTTTCGAGGTTTTGTATGCTATTCCTACCGGATTTTCACCAAGGTGATCTACCAATTCTTGTCCCTTGACCGCCTTTTGAGTTATGTAGATGATATCGAACTTACTTAGAAGTATCTGCCACTTATCCAACTTACCAGTCGACATGGGTTTCTAAAATATTACTTCAGAGGGTCAATCATAGAAATGAGGTACGCAGTGTTGGCATAGAAGTAGTGCCTCAATTTCTGAGCTATCCAAGTTAAAGCACAGCAGGTGCATTCCAGTAGGGAGTATCGTGCTTCGTAAGGAGTGAACTTCTTACATAGGTAGTATATGGCCTTCTCCTTCCTTATTGTCGCGTCATGTTGTCCCAAAACACACTCGAAGGCTCCATCCAATACAGACAAATAGAGTAACAAAGGTCGTCCTAGTTCTGGCAGGACCAAAACTGGTGGTGTGGATAAGTACTCCTTGATTTTGTCAAAAGCTTTCTGACAATCCTCGGTCCAGCTTGTTTTTGCATCTTTTCTTAGTATTTTGAAGATGGGTTCACATATGACTGTGGATTGTGCTATGAAGCAACTGATATAGTTGAGACTTCCTAGGAATCTCATCACAACCTTTTTTTGTTAGGTGGCAGCAATTCCTAAATAGCTTTAACTTTAGATGAGTCCAGCTTGATCCCTCGACGGCTGACCATGAATCCCAATAACTTTCCTGCGGGAACTCCGAATGCATACTTTGCGGGGTTCAGTTTCAAGTTGTACCTCCTTAGTATGTCAAAGAACTTCCTCAAGTCTGCTATGTGATCTACGACCCCTTTGGATTTGATAATGACGTCGTCCACATATACCTCAATTTCTTTGTGTATCATTTCATGGAGGATGGTTGTCATGGCTCTCATGTAAGTGGCCCCAGCTTTCTTCAAACCGAATGGCATCATCTTGTAACAGTATACACCCCAAGGTGTAATGAAAGTTGTCTTCTCTACATCTTCTTCATCCATCCAGATCTGGTAATAACCCACTAAGCAATCCACAAAGGATTGGAGTTCATGCTTGGCACAATTTTCGATCATAATGTGTATGTTCAGTGGGAGGAAATCGTCCTTGGGACTTACTCTATTTAAATCCCGGTAGTCAATACATACCCTGCCATTCCTATCCTTCTTTGGAACTGACACAATGTTAGATAACCAAGTTGGGTACTCAACCACCCTGAGAACTTTGGCTTTGATCTGCTTGGTAACTTTCTATATGATTTTTAAACTAATGTCTATAGTTTGAACTTTCTGAGTTTCTACTTGACCAATAGACACATGGGATTGATAGGCAGTTTGTGAGCCACTATGGACGTGCTCAAACCGGTCATGTCATCATATGACCATGCAAAAATGTCCTCATATTCATTTAGGAACCGAACGTACTCTTCCTTCTCTATCAATGACAAGCAAATGCTAATGCGAGTCTGCTTGACGGTCTCGGTGTCTCCCAAATTTACTGCTTCTGTTTCATCCAGGTTCGACTTAGGCTTGTTGTCAAAATTCTCAACTTCCCCGATAATTTCCTCGGGTATTTCATCCTCTTCATCTGAATCACTATTCTCATGTTGCGTTGTGTCATTACATGTCACAATCATTGGTTCATCAGGGAAAGTAGTAATAACACTGTAGAAGGGAAAAAGTATAAATAATAGTAATGAATAATAATAAAGAACAAATGCATTTGATTCAAACTTGAAAAAATCATCCAAACGAAGTATGGCTCGATGAATCGAGCATTTATTTTGAAACAAGTAAATCTCAAAACAAAATTACTGGAAATCTAAAATTGCTATAACGGCTATAGAAGTAAAATATGCCAGGCTACCCAGGAACTTGGTGGGCTCGGGATGGTGTGGCGGTCCAGTTCCTGAGAACAGTTCCCTTCTTTACGGTCTGAATAGTGAGGCCTTCTTCCTCCTCCTCCTCCTCCTCAATTATGGCACTATAGTCCATGTCTTCATCGTCCAATAACAAATTATTCAACCCGGCTAATGCTTCCTCTTCGGCAGTCCCTCATATCGTATCAGCTTGGTGAAAAGCCTGTTCCAAATGTGGCACTCGCGGCTCAAGAGGTTAATACGATTCGTGCCATGGGGGCGACCAATTTTCTATACTCTTTCCATGTATACTGGTATTCGATCCCAAAGGCGGTAGCATGATTCTTTAGGTGTATCGGTTTAGTGATACCTTGAAGGTTCTTTCCCAACCCTTTGTCGGGTTCATATCTATACCATGCCAATATGCTTTCTGTTTTAATGCTCCACCATTTATCTTTGTCGACGACATTGACCCGTTCAATATGATGATAAGTTCCCCTCATAGCCTTTCTCTATTTCTAATGACCGAGATAGTTTGACTGGTGTAGATGGGGTTACTTCCGTCTCTGTGGATGATCATCTCCTGATGGTTCTATTCAAATTTCACGGCTTGATGTAGTGTGGAAGGTACGGCCCCAGCGGCAAGATCCATGGTTGGCCCAAAAAAAGGTTATATGAGGCTGTATATCGAGTACCTGAAATTCGACATCGAACCAAGTTGGCCCCATCTGTAAGCAAAGGTTGATTTCATCGATCATGGCGCTTTAGGACCCACCCAAATCTTTCACGTTCATGCTTCCTACCTATTTTTCATGGAAACCTTTGTCCACCATTTTCAGAGTGTCCAGCGGACAAATATTGAGGCTTAAGCCTCTGTCAACCAGGACCTTGGCAATGAACTTGTCTTCAAATTGCACCGTAATATGTAATGCTCGATTGTGATTCAATCCCTCAGGCAGCAGCTCATTTTTGTGGAAGATGATCTCATGACTTTCCAGTACTAGCCCAACCATGTTGGCCATTTCTCCGCCAGTGATGTTATTGGGTATGTCAGCCTCGCTTAACACTTTTATTAAATCGTTCTTGTGTGCCTCTAAATTCTGCACCGGTGACAAGATAGATATCTGAGCGTAGATTTTTTTCAGACGGTCAATAATAAAATACTCTTTTGCTTGGACTTTTCTCTACAGGTCATCTGGCCTGGTCTCAATGATAGGCTTCCTAGTAGTGGCATCTTTACTTGAACCTCCCAAATGTTCAGGTGTATAGACTCTTCCAGTTCTAGTCATCCCTTGTGCGGTGTCAGATTCCTCTACCTTGGCCTTCCCTTTTTGCCGAGCCCCGGCAACATAATCCCAGGGTATTGCTTTTGAACCGAATGGAGGTGTGGTTGATACTGTCACTTGTTACACCTCCTTTTTACAGACCTAAAAGTGATATAAGGGAGTTTTTTCCAATTTAAGTTACATTATTTAAAATGGGATTATTTATTTATCAGAGTCGCCACTTGGGATAGTTTATTTGGTGTCCCAAGTCACCGGTTTATTTTGAATCCCAAATCGAGAAAAAGTTTGACTTTCATTTTGAAGTCTGCGAACCAGAAATTCTGAGTAAGGAATTCTATTAACCCGAGGGAAGGTGTTAGGCACCCCCAGATTCCGTGGTTCTAGCATGGTCTCTTGAACTATTACAATTGGCCTATTATCTGATTTTAATACATATTTTAACATATGGTACAGTTTTAACTTATTAAACCACTTTTAATTATTTTTAGGAAGATTCAACATTATTTAAAATATTTCTTGAACCACGTCACATAAAATGCACCTGCGATCCACGACATGTTTTATTTAACGTTGTTGAGAATTGGAGTTGGGTCACATGAAATGCATACACGAGTTTAAAGAAATTAATTTAAATATCGCGCCTAAAGCAACTACGCACTTTTAAGTTTGCGAGGGCCCTGAAAAATTCAACTAAATGGCACACCTCGATTTCTAAAGGATTAAAATTAATTAAGTGAGGGCCACGAGTTTTGAGGTTTTATTTGGCATGGCAAGCCTCAAATTATTCCAACAAAAAGGTTTCTAAATTAATTTTGAGGGCCATAAATTATATCTTGCCTAATATGGCGCGCCTCAAATCTAATTTGTTCAAATGAATACTTATTTAAAATTATGAGAGTCATAGACTATTGGTGTTATTTATTATGGCACGTCTCAACTTAGTTAACAAAATCTAATTAACTAAACACTAGGAGACTGATATTAAAATAAGACAAGTATTTAATTATTGGGTGGGGCCTAAGCTGGCAACAGGACCAATTTTTATAAGCCAATTACATGAACAAACATGAGAACACAGCTGGGCTCAACATGAAGTCCAGATCGAGAAACTGCCTACCGATGGGGAAAATTTGGTATGACTGGGCTGACACTTAACAGCCTAGATTCGATTCATTCCCATTGAAAATCAAGAATTTGAACAGATGCTGACAATCTTTAAGAAAAGGAAAAGTTCATTTTTGAGGCCAACATACGTATTGCACTGAAGATATAGTTCCTAACGTGATAACATATCTTACACAAATTTTTTCACTATCAAAAATTCAAGGATCACAGCTCAATGCTAAATCTAATTCAGACGAGCACCTTTAAACAAAATCATATAACTCGAACTTTTTTCAAAGAAAAACAAAATGTGAAGAGTTAAACTAAATCCGAAAATTCTCAAGTCTAAAATCAAACTCGAAATCCATTTGAAAGCCATTTTAGATTCAAAGTGCTCATACATGAGCGAAGCAAAACTAGATGACAATACTGAAATAGTTAGGCTATGTTTCAGGATATGAGTAAGTAAACCAAAAAAATCAGTTAATGGAAAAATAAAGCCTGGATCAAGTTTGCTAAACAAGCAACATGCATGGTCTAATCTGATGTGTACTTAAACCATAGTTATGAGAAGCATTTCCAAAACCAACCAGACTCACCAAATCAAACTAGAAGATCACAGTCCTCAATTAATACATATTATACTACGTCTAAAATCACTTTTGAATCAACTATATTCGAACAAAATCCCAGATCCAAACCTTAAGACAAACATGTAATATTGATGACATGAATGAAATACACATATGAGGCTGGACTAAAAAGAAACACAAAATAAGATACAACAAATTCGAACAACTGATCAATCAACAGAAAACTAGCATTTGTCATTTTCTTCAACTCGAATTACATGGTTTCACACTTGCACCTCATATGCTAACAAAAAGCTAGAGTATACCTGGTTACAACAACAACAACGAGAAAATGAGCTGGGAGTTTAAGAAGAAACAACAGCAACAGATTTGATTCACCAAACCAGCAACAAACAGACTTGAAAACTAATTTTAGACTCGAAAATAACCCCAGATATTCTTTGTAACTTTAAGATACTAGAACCAACAGGAAAACTGAACCAATTTTCACCAGAAATTACAATGGATTTCAGTGTTTTGAAGACTCAACTGTTTATCTAAATTTCAATCTTTTTTAATCTCTGAATTCTGACTTGAGAGTGAAGAAATAATGCCTTTATAGGCAAGCCTTAGGGTAGTAGAAATGAGTCAATTTTTTTTCTCTTTAATCCTTTTTTTAATTTTCGTTTTTGCTATTCAATCCCTAATTTAAAAATCAGCTTTTCAAAATAGTCCCACACCCACCTTCCTAGAAGTTTTCCAAATCAGTTACCAAATGATTCCCCAACCTAAAATCCCTAAACTAATCCTTAAACCCCCTGTTTTTACCCCAGCCTACCACATGGGTCAAGTTGACCCAATAAATTAAACCCAAATGAACGAGCTGCTCTTGCAAATGGGTTAGAATTGGCCCAAGGTCCAAACCAAATCTGAAGCTAATTTTGATGAATCAATGAGAAACAAAGAAAATAATTACTTGAAAAATTTCAAAACTAAAATTCGAGCTAAATGACTGATTTCCCTTTTTAAGCTAACTAATGAGCTATAATTAAACTATATTACCAAATCAATAAAATCTAACTTAAGCTAATTATTTGACTAGAAAATTAGAACTTAAATGTCATAAATAACAAATAAGTAGGGCAAGTGGACAATCTAAAAATCAGAGGACAAACTTTTAAAATTTAAAAAAAAAAATGAATAGAAAACAGCACAAATACGAACACAAAATTTAATGTAAATGGAAACCCTAGTTTGAAACTTGCTCAAATTTCGGTCAAGGTAAAAACTAACT
Organism: Nicotiana glauca; assembly: GCA_026770625.1. NCBI lineage: Eukaryota > Viridiplantae > Streptophyta > Magnoliopsida > Solanales > Solanaceae > Nicotiana > Nicotiana glauca. The sequence goes on along the minus strand of MU756517.1, from coordinate 68,750 downwards.
AAATAAAAGGGAGAAGAAAAGAAGAGGAATAAGAGGTGAAACAAACAAAAACAGACAGAAAAAGAGGAAGAAGACTTACCAAGTAAGCTCGAAACCAACACTAGATTTCTTGATTTAATGAAACTGATGATAATCACTTGTTCTTTCTCAAAAACAAGTGAACAACATCAATTTACGTTGAATCAAACTTTAAACTCAAAATAATCGGAGGCCTATTGTCATGCATGCCAACGGATTCAATGAAAATTAATTTTGGGCTTTTAGGATGTTGAACTCAGATTTGATATTTGAGAAGATGTGCACAGATTCGAGGGAAATGGTTTTAAGATTGGGAAAGTGGAGGTTATGAGGATTTTGGTATGTGAGTTTGATGCTGGTCTGAGGCGCCGCCGGCCGGCCGGCGAGGTTTAGCGTTTATGGGCGGCTAAGGTTAGGGGTCTCTGAAGTGGATGAAGTGAGAGAGATGGAACAGGGAGTGGGGGTCAAACCCTTCAGACACTTATATATTTCAAACAGGTCAGTTCCGGACCATTCGATCAAGTGAGATCGACTGTCCTGATTGGGGGGTAATCGAAACGGCGTCGTTTGGTCACTGATGGGGTATGGACCGGGTTAGTGCAACGGGTTTTGGGCCAATTTTGACCAGGCAATGGCAATAATCATTTGGTCCTGGGAATTTGATTAATATGGCCCAAAAAATTAGATTTTGTATTTCTTTTCCTTTTCTCTTTTTAATTTCAATTTTTTTTCTTTTCAAATTAAAAATAAAAATCTAAATTAATTCCTAGTCCAAATTATCCTACCGAATCAGATTAATTACTCAAAAATAATATTTACAACAATTAATTAAGTCCTTAATTAAAAGAAAAAGTCACAAAATTTGAAATTAAAGAGTAAAAATGCAACATGAACTATTTTTTTTGCAATTTTTCATATTTTATAAAACAACTAATTACTAATTAAATCCTATGATGCAAAATTAAATCCTAAATGCAAATGATTGTATTTTTGTATTTTTCATGAATTAAAATAAAAATTAAACATGCACACCAAAATGCAAATAATTAGAAAAATTCTACAATAATTCCTAAAATAACAAACAATTAAAAGAAAAATCTAATTCTTTGGAATTCTGTAGGAGTAATGTGACGACCCAAAGGGGTCATCATCGGATTTCTCCCTTTTTCGTACTTCCGAGGCCTTGAAAACCTCATTTTTATCTGCCTCGATTTGCATGCACAATCCGGGCGTGTAGTCGGAAGGCTTAAATATGAATTATGTGTGAAAAATGATGAATTTTGATATTAATATGATTAAAGTTGACTTCGGTCAATATTTTTGGTAAACGGACCTAGACCCGTGATTTGACGGTCCCGGAGGGTCCGTAGAAAAATATGGGACTCGGGCATATGCCCGGAATCAAATCCTGAGGTCCTAGGCCCGAGGAATGAATTTTTCCATGAAATTGTTTTCTGAAAATGTTTAAGGAAAATGAAAATAAAATTTGATCAAAAAGTGATGGTATCGGGCTCGTATTTTGGTTCCGACGCTCAGTACAGGTCTTAAATATGCGTTAAGCGCTTTCTGTGAAATTTGGTCGTAATCGGACGTCGTTTGACGTATTTTGGACCTAAATATCTAAAGTTAGAAGTTTAAGAAGTTTGAAATAAAAATGATGATTTTGAGGCTTGATTCATTGATTTTGATGTTGTTTTGGCGATTTGATCGCTCAAGTAAGTTCGTAGGATGTGGTTGAGTTAGTGTGTGTGTTTGGTTTGGAATCCGAGGGCTCGGGTGAGTTTTGGATGTGGTTCGGGTTTTTTTGAACTTAGAATGGTAGCTGATTTTTCTGCAATTTTTGCCCAGTGAAATCCTTCTTCGCATTCGCACTCCCCCTCACGCGTTCGCGATGCTTCATTTTGTCCCTTCATCGCTTCCGCGTCAGTAGTCCGCGTTCGCATAGAGATATGAACCCCTGAGGGCCCAGCCCTCTTTCCTTCTTCGCGTTCGCGAGGTCTGGACCGCGTTCGCGTAGTTCCTAGCCCCTTCCCATCACGTTTGCGTACAGGCCAACGCGTTCGCGTAGGCCATTTTTCCCAGGACCCCCAACTTTCCTTCTTCACGTTCGCATGCCCTCAACCACGAACGCGATGCCCTCAGTTCTTCTTCATCGCGAACGCGACCTCGATGTCGGGATCGCGAAGGGTAAATCCCTTCAGTGATTATTTTTAATTCCAGAACAGTAGCAGCACGGGATTGTTCTCATTTTTGCACACGAACTCTTCTCCCTAACACCCCATAGACGATTTTGAAGAGCCTTTTCCTCCATAACTTCTTAGGTAAGTGTTCTTAACTTCATTCTCTCTTAATTTCTTCATCTAGCCACTAATTTCCTAGCCCTAAATCATGAATTCAAAGTAGAAATTAAGGGTTTTGGGTAGAGTTTTAGGAATTTTGGGTGGTTCAACCTCAATTTGGGGTCGAATCTTAAAAAAAATTATATATTTGAACTCGTGGGGTTATGGGTGACTAGGTTTTGGTCCGAGCCTCGTGTTTGGACCATGTGGGCCCGGTGTCAAATTTTTGTATTTTTGGAAGAATGCTAGAAAACTCATTTCTAGGCTATGGGATTTTCTTGAGCCTTAATTGATATTATTGAATTAATTATGCCTAGATACCACCGTTTCGGAGTCGGATTTTAGAGGAAAGGATGTATTGGAGAGTTGATTGCTATTCTTTGGACCGAGGTAAGTGTTTGATCTAACTTTGGCTTGAGGGAATAGGATTAGAATATTATTTACTAATTGCTAAATGTTGAGTACGGTGTATATGCATGGCGACGAGTATCTATACACCAGTGTCTAGCATGACCGTGGGTCCTTATTGTGCTTATTCTGGTTTTGTTGCGACTCTTCCTTGTTAAATTGGTGAACTATATATAATGTGAAGAGTATGAGAAGGAATTTATGATTTTGTAAACTCTTTGGAGTTTTGGCTCGAATGATAAAGTAACTATTGAGTAAGAACTGAAAGATAGAGAAAGAGATGTGATCATTCCCTTGTTGGGCTATTTACGTGCATTGATCATCTCCCTCATCGGGATGTGAAGGTTGTTGTTATTGTTCCCTTGTCCGGATTTGATTGTTTACTTGTGTTTCCCTTGCCGGGATATCTATTACTTTTGTCTATCCCCTTGGCCTCATTGTTTGTGATTGCTATTTGGGTGAGGTTGAGTTATAAAGCACGATGGGTGATGTCGTGCACGATTGTTTGATTTACTATTGCACAAAGGAACATTCCGTGCCATGTTTTGATTATATTATGTACGAAGGAACATTCCGTGCCATGTTTTGATTATATTATGCACGAAGGAACATTCCGTGCCATGTTTTGATTATATTATGCACGAAGGAACATTCCGTGCCATGTTTTGATTATATTATGCACGAAGGAACATTCCGTGCCATGTTGATTACTATTGCACGAAGGAACATTCTGTGCCATGTTTTGATTATATTTGCACGAAGGATCATTCCGTGCCACGTTTTGATTATTAATGCACGAAGGGACATTCCATGCCATGTTTTGATTATATTATGCATGATTGAACATTCCATGCCATGTTGATTACTATTGCACGAAGGAACAATTCGTGCCATGTGGATTACTATTGCACGAAGGAACATTCTATGCCATATTTTGATTATATTTGCACGAAGGAACATTCCGTGCCATGTTTTGATTATATTATGCACGAAGGAACATTCCGTGCCATGTTGATTACTATTGCACGAAGGAACATTCTGTGCCATGTTTTGATTATATTTGCACGAAGGATCATTCCGTGCCACGTTTTTATTATTAATGCACGAAGGGACATTCCATGCCATGTTTTGATTATATTATGCATGATTGAACATTCCATGCCATGTTGATTACTATTGCACGAAGGAACATTCCGTGCCATGTGGATTACTATTGCACGAAGGAACATTCTGTGCCATATTTTGATTATATTTGCACGAAGGATCATTCTGTGCCACGTTTTAATTATTAATGCACGAAGGAACATTCCGTGCCATGTTTTGATTATATTATGCACGATTGAACATTCCATGCCATGTTGATTACTATTGCATGAAGGAACATTCCGTGCCATGTTTTGATTATATTTGCACGAAGGATCATTCTGTGCCACGTTTTGATTATTAAAGCACGAAGGGACATTCCGTACCATGTTTTGATTATATTTGCATGAAGGATCATTCTGTGACACGTTTTGATTATTAATGCACGAAGGGACATTCCGTGCCATCTTTGGTTTATTACTCTCGTTGATTTTGTAGTTGTACCGTTTCATTCCTTATTTATTTACCTTGTATTCTAAACTGCTACAGCCCCATAGCATGCTCCCCTCCCTTTTTAACTGTTTAGTTTTGGTATTCTTTCCTTTTATTGCACATATATATATATATAACTGTACAGGTTGATTTGGTAGTCCTGTCTGGCCTCGTCACTACTTCGCCGGGGTTAGGCCAGGCACTTACCAGAATATGGGGTCAGTTGTGTTGATGCTACAATCTGTGCATCTTTTTGCACAGATCCAGGTGTTGGAGCAACGGTTGAGTACCAGTAGCATTTTAGGAGCAAGCTTCCAGTCCAGGGACATTTGAGGTAACCTAGCTGGCATTCGCAGGCCGAAGTCCCTTTCTATATTTCTGTTTGTTTTCATTGTACCGAGGCAGACATTATGCATTCTTTTTATTCGGACTTGTTTGTAGCACTCTTTAGAGGTTCATGAGATAGCGACTCCGGTCTTGGGTAGTGAAACATTTAACTTCCACATTGTTTGTTTCCAGGTAGCTTATGTTTTAAAAGACTTCCGCATTTAATTAAAACTTGTTATTTCATTATTGTCGTGTTGTTGTCCGAAGATGTTTAAATGCTTGGCTTGCCTAGCTTCGATAGTAGGCGCCATCACGACTCCCCGTGGTGGGAAATCCGAGTCATGACAAGTAATTCATGTGAGGCAAAAATCACGAGCTCAAAGCTGCCCCTCTTTACTTGGAGAGACAAAGGATTTTCGAGCAAAGATAAAATAAGCAATTATGAGGAATTTTTGCCCGTTTGAAACTCCATGAGAAGCATTTTTAAAAAGATCCTGACCGAATCTTGCTTTAGAGGTTGCCTACTATCTTTGGCTATAAAGGAATCAGACAGTGTAGTTCTTGAAGTTTTGGTAGCTGGGACTTCCAAGAAACTGTGATTTTGCTGTTGCTGCTGCTACTACTGCTTGCTGAACTCCTTATTACACCAAAATGGAAAATAAAAAGCTAAACTAGCTAAGCCTATCAGCTACGAGTTACAAGATTCCTATCTATAAATATCTTAAAGCTTGATATTGAGTCTTGGCTGGTTCTTGCTACAGAATCCCATCTGAATCTTGATGACCGTCAGCTGTGATCACTGGTTCACTCTTCAGCTTTGGATCAAGACGGGACATGCGAGGCCTGTGATTTCAATCATATCTTGGGCAGTCCGTGTCTTTCTCCGCTTCAGCACTCTGAGTTCACTTCTTTTTGTTCTTTTCTCTTATTTTCTTTATTTTAGATTGGACTCATTCTTTTGGTCATCTCGAACCCTATACCTCGAGGTCAAACCAGCTCAGACACCAACGTAAACAAACGAACGAAATTTTCTGCCCCAGTTTTCACTAGGAAAATTTCGTGAGTTTTTTTAACTAAGATCTAATTTTTTTTTTTTTTGAAAGCGATAAAATAAGGATTGTGTGTCTCTATGTTGGCAAAAAGCGACTAGGGATTGAAGGCCCTATGTCTAAAATCTCAACTAGGGATTGGAGCCATATGTTGGCAACAAGGGACTAGAGAATGGAGGCCCTATTTCTAAAAATCTCAACTAGGGATTGGAGCCCTATATTGGCAAAAAAGGCGACTAGAGAATAGAGTCCCTATGTCTAAAAATCTCAACAAGGGATTGGAGCCCTATGTTGGAAAAAAAATGACTATGGAATGGAGGCCCTATGTCTAAAAATCTCAACTAGGGATTAGAACCCTATGTTGGCCAAAAACGCGACTAGGGAATAGAGGCCCTATATCCAGAAATATTAACTAGGGATTGGAGCCCTATGTTGGCAAAAGGCGACTAGGGAATGGAGGCACTATGTCTAAACATCTCAAGTAGGGATTGGAGCTCTATGTTGGCAAAAGGTGACTAGGGAATGGAGACCCTATGTCTAATAATTTCAAGTAGGGATTGGAGCCCTATGTTGGCAAAAGGCGACTAGGGAATGGAGGCCCTATGTCTAAAAATCTCAACTACGGATTGGAGCCCTATGTTGGCAAAAGGCGACTATGGAATGGAGACCCTATGCCTAAAATCTCAACTAAGGATTGGAACCCTACGTTGGCAAAAGGAGACTAGGGAAAGGAGGCCCTATGTCTAAAATCTCAACTAGGGATTGAAGCCATATGTTGGCAAAAGGAGACTAGGGAATTGAGGCCTTATGTCTAAAATCTCAACCAGGGAATGGAGCCCTATGTTGGCAAAAGGCGACTAGGGAATGGAGGCCCTATGTCTAAAAATAATCTCAACTAGGGATTGGAGCCTATGTTAGCAAAAGGCGACTAGGGAATGGAGGCCCTATGTCTAAAATCTCAACTAAGGATTGGAGACCCTATTTTGGCAAAAGGCGACTAGGGGATGGAGACCCTATGTCTAAAATTCTCAACTAGGGATTGGAGCCCTACGTTGGCAAAAGGTGACTAGGGAATGGAGGCCCTATGTCTAAAATCTCAAATAGGGATTGGAGCCCTATGTTGATGGAGGCCCTATGTCTAAAATCTCAACTAGGGATTGGAGCCCTATGTTGGAAAAAGGCGACTAGGGAATGGGGGCCCTATGTCTAAAAATCTATACAAGGGGTTGGAGACCCTATGTTGGAAAAGCGTAAAAGTAGAGATTAGGGTCCTAAGCTACCATTTTTTTTTTAATTTTCTTTTTATCTTTTTTTAATTTCAATTTTTTTTTTATTTCATAGAATGAATAAATGCGGGAAAAACTTGGAGGGGACTTCCCTTTTTATAGATTGTTGCTGCAAAGCTGTTTCTAGAACTTGCGCACTTCTTTTCCTTTTTGGTTGCACTTGCTTCTTGCACGGTTGCTTTGGATTGCACCTGTTTCAAATTTTGAAACAAAGAATAATTGTTAGTTTGAAATGGTGGTTGATTTTGTGGCCTTGATTGTCTCAATCGCTTGATCTTGGCCCAGCTTCTTTGATGAAGATCTCAGTTGCAACTGCTTGTTTCCTAGGGACCAATTTCATTTCAGGCCCTAAGAACCTCTGGTTTTTTTTAGATTTTGCCATGATGGTTGGTTGGTGGAACTCACCCTTTTCGACTTTATTTTGACTTTGTAGGCCTTTCTTTTCTGGATTCCTTTTATTTTTCTTTTTCTTTTTTTCTTCTTTTTTTTTTTTATTTTCTTTTCTTTGGAACATTAGGGAACTTTTGGTTCCTCAAACTTTGCTACAATGGCTAGTCATGTGGGACTTAACCTCTTCCAACTTTATTTTGCCTTTGTAAGCCTTTCTTTTCTGGCTTCTTTCTTCCAACTTCAATTTTAGAGCATTTGGGGTACCTTGGCTTCTTCAACTTTTGCCGAGGCGGTTAGCCACGTGGGACTCAACCTTTTGAACTTCAATTTCCTTTATATGCGCTTTAATTTAATTTTCTCGTTCCAAGAGTTTTAATTTTGAAGCATCGTCCGCCATGGAGACGAGGCTGGGTGCCTTTCTGCACATTATCTCACGCCAAATGAGAACCCTGTAAATTAGTCTTGCCATCCTTTTTTTGTCTTAGTTTTGGAACAGTGTTAGACCGAAAGGGATTCAAAGAAAACAAACAATGGAATGGAGAATGAGTTTGAAAAAAGAAGTGTCCCTTTTGGGGAAAGGAAAGAAGGACTTATCTGGAGTACATGCGGACTTCAATGAACACGTCATATCTTTTGGACTGGATGCCTGATCTGTGTAAATCGTCCGACTCTCAGAAATTCATCACAACTTTTTCTTCAAAATTCGAGAAACCTTGCCATGACTTTGTCGACGCCGATGGCTATAAGTATTCTCTTTTTTATCAGTGGTTCTCTTTGCGGGTTTTCACTAGCTGACTACTCTCGTTTCTCTTCTCACCATCGCCTTATAGTACCCTTTGTAAGTTATCACTAACAAGACTCTCATTTTTCATTTCTCTGCTTACAATCGTGGGTTTTCACCAATAAGACTCTATCATTTTATTATTTTATTTCTCTTATTTAGTTGTATCAGATCCAAGTAGCTGCATTCTCCGATACTTGGACATTCTCGCCGATTGATCGGAAGGACTTGAAAGGATTTGGGTAAAATAATTTAGACTGAATTACAACTTTGGAACCATCCAGGAGGGATCATCGCCTAACAATTATAACTTCTGCCCCAGTTTTACTTTTTGGGAAATTTGGATTTTTATTTTGGTATGACTGAACCCCAAAGAGAGGTTGCCTACGTATCCTTTCGGAATCAAGTCGAACGTAGTTGAAGGAAAACTTTGTTTTTGATTTTCTTTTGTTTTTCTGTTTTGTTTTGTTTTCTTTTTTTTTATTTCTTTTTCTTTCTTCTTCATTTTTCATTTCATTTCATTTTTCCTCTCTTTATTCATCTTTTCTCTTCTTCTTTTTTTCGTTTTCTTTGCCTTTTTTTCCTTTTTTATATCCTTTTTTTTTCTCTTTTTCATTTTTTTTTCATTTCATTTTCAGTAACACTTTCAGGTTCCAAAGAGGGTAATCAAAGAGGAGTAACCCGCTCAAAGGGTTTGCAAAGGGTTGATAGAGTTTGCGTAGCAAGAATGAAAGCCTTCGTCATCCCAACCGGAGAATATTAATACTATATGTGTTGATACCCAATTTTTTTTCCTGTATATTTTCATATGTAAAATACCTTTTAAAACAATATATATATATATATATATATAT
>MU756517.1:17214-58526 GCA_026770625.1 Nicotiana glauca | reverse complement strand
CACACACATATATATATATATATATATATATATATATATATATATATATATATATATATATATATATATATATATATATATATATATATAAGCATATCCCAAGGTCCTATTATTTTTTTCAATTTTTTTAAAGATTTTAGAATTAATTTTATTGCCCTATTTTATCAAGAAAAAAAAATAATAATTGTTCCAAAATTGGCATTTTGGTAATTCATTTATTGGATTCTATTGTTGATACCAAAATATATCTAAGGTAAGTTTTGCACATTTTTATAAATTTATTTACTATTTTTAAAGCTAAATTGTATATAATTGCAATATTAGTCTATTTTAAGATTTAATTGCGTTTCTAATTGCAAAATTGATTCCAGCATTTTTAATTTAACATTTATATATTATTAACTAATTGTAGTACCTTTAATTTATTTTCAGAAATTATTTTACTATTTTTTGTAAAATAAATAAAGGAAAAAATGGCTATTTAATTACTAGCCCTAACTATTTCGATTATAGCCTTAAATCAGTCCCCAATTAAGCCCAATTTCAATCTCAATTCCCCAACCCAATTTTAATTTCAACCCGCCCCTGACCCAATTAAATCCTACCCGACCTAGACCCCCTCTCATCCTGGCCGTTGATCTTTGAGATCAATGGCCCTTATTCACCCTTACCTTTTTTTAACCCAAACAACCACCCTAACCTTCTCATTTTTCACCTACCAGCCACCTCTGAACCCTCCATTCTCTCAAACTCTCTCGAATCTTCTCAAACCCTAGCTGCCTCCTACCACCTCTGCCCTGAAAGCCACCAGAATCTATGGCTTCCAAGGCTATGAGAGTCCTACAACGGCCTCCTATGACTCCCACGTGCATGATTTATGAAGATTCAAGGCCTGAACTTTAGTGGTTGTACCCAGACCTCTGTCCATTCGAATTTCCACGGTCATCTCCGGCTTTGCTCTGGTGTACCACTGTTGTTTGAGCTTGATTTTGACCTCTCCGACTCAGATTGGTGACCCTTCTATGCCTTTCTTACTTCTAGGGTTCTTCTGAAACCATAACCCTTCAAGGTTTCTTCGATTCATTTAGATCCGTTGTGTATCTATGCTTTCCTTGAATTTTCAAATGATTTTCCTGACTCTTCTTTCAAAAAACTACTTTCAAAATCTTTCTTTTCCGATCTAGGGTTTTTCTGAAAGTGTTTAAGTGTTTTTCTGATTTCTTTGTCTTTCATGTGTATTTGCCTCTGTTGTGTTCTTGTATGCTTCTCCTACTGTATTTTACTATATTATGTTCTCGTATGCTTTTCTACGGTATTTCTTTTCTCTTGTGTTCTTGTGTTTCTCCTATTATATTTTTCATTACTAAGTTTCCTTATTAAATTCCTTGTACTGAGCTCTATTTAGAGTTTCTTCTAAAACTTCTTAGCATGCTTCTTCTATTGTTCTTATCAGTCTTTTCTCATTATGCTTCGAATTAGTTTCTTCAACTTATTTTGCTTTGAACCCTTCTACTACGTTTCCATGTTAATTTTCTATCATGTTTCTCATGAGTTATGTTGCTGAAAGAAGCATGTTAGAAGTTTCAACTCTATTATGAAATCTCTAAAAATGTGTCGATTCAATTGCTTGCCATCTCATCTTTGCTTTGTGATTTGCCTGAACTAGGGTTTTATTTCAAACCCCTGATTCTTTCAGACCAATTTCGAGTCTTTGAACTAAGTTTGGACATCCTTGCTTTCATACAATGCTAATTTTTACTAAGCTCTTCTACACTGGATTTTTTTACTGATTTTACAATGACACGACAATCTTTTTTCATGCTTAATACGTTCATATGCTCCTTATATATGATGCACTTCCCTCTCAAGTGACTTTCAAAATTGTGATTAGTTCACACTCCCCTCTAAATATGGTCTGATTGATTTCTTTCCATTGTTTGCTAATTTTCTCTATGACTCGACCTAAATTAAAACCCTTATTAGCTTTTGCGACTTGGTTCATTCATAGGTCAGTAGTTACAAAATCCCTGACTTTTGATTTACTAACTTTTAATTAATTTTTTTACCTTATTTGTACAAACTGTGTACTTCAAAACCCTGTCCTTAAAAAACCTTCTATGTATTTGCCCTTAATTGCATGCGGTGCACAAAGTGCTTATTCAATTTCTTTCCTTAAATGGTTTTCACCCATTTGAATCTGAATCCCTTAATTAAGGGAAGTCGTATGTAATTGATTGACAATCAGTTCCTTAACTATTTTCTTACCTTATTTCATCATGATTTTCACACTATAAAAGGCATGATACTTTTTCACAACTGACTTCACAATCCTTCTGAACTCTTACTCACACATAATAGTATTCTCTCTTCTTGTCTGCACTGTGTCTTTTACAAGACTACTGCATTTTCTCTACTTATTTTTTTGAAATTGGTATGTCCTAATTTATGCTTCAGCATCACCACAATGTGTTTGTTTACAGCTTTTTGTATCCATGTCTACTTTGCTACTTCTGTAGAGTTAAATACATAAACTAGCATGTTGATTTCTTTCTGCTTGTTCCTGCTATGAATCCCTGCTCCCTACCCTCTATGTGTTTTGAGTTATGACATGAGTCATGGCAATGTAAGTTGTTGTACATGAGTTAAGTTTGATTCATGGGGGTCTTAACCTCTAAACAATATGTGCTAACTGGCCTAAGGGCGTGCCAGCATCTCCCATTGCTGTGTATGCCCACCAGCCTGTTTTTTTGCCTCTTGGAACTCCCCATTCCCCTATACCCTTATGTGTACTGATTTAAGCTGTTTCCCTTTTCCCTTTCCCCTTTCAGAATTCTACTTCTGCATCTGCACTCTCTCTTAGTACCTATGTTTTGCCAACCTCTTGTGAGTCTTGCCTTGGGACCTTGAGTTCCCTTTGAACTTTGACACCTGAGGGCTCGCCCTTCCACACTGCACTATGTCTTAATCTGGTGATCCATTTGGGTGTAAGCACTTCCCGAAGTTCATATGAGACTCTTAGGGAACTTTAACACACCCCAAATGGGAGAAAGGCTTTGAAATATGATCTCTTGGAGTTGGTTCACTTCATACTTCAGACAGGAAGTCTGAATCAAGATCTCCTTGGTTGTACTTTTTAATTTATGATGTATTATTCTTTACTTTACTTTTTCTGGGCTGTAATAACTTTGTAATAAAACTGTCGGGGATGGCTAGTGAAAAGGGAGGGGTAACCGTGTATGCAAATGGGTAGATAACGTACCTATAGGAGTTTCTGAATTTTTGCACTCTCATATATAGATAACATGTCTATAGGAATCCTGTATTCTATAATATATAGATAACCTGCCTATAGGATTTTCTGAATTTCTGCACTCTCATATATAGATACCATGTCTTTAGGAATCCTGCATTCTATCATATATAGATATCTTGTCTTTAGGAATCCTGCACTCTCATATATAGATACCATGTCTTAAGGAATCCTGCATTCTCATATATAGATACCATGTCTATAGAAATCCTGCATTCTCATATATAGACACCATGTCTATAGGAATCCTGCATTCTCTCATCCAGATACCATGTCTATAGGAATCCTGCATTCTCTCATATAGATGCCATGTCTACAATTATTCGAAATCTTAATTCTGCATATGCATATAGAAAATATGCCTATAGGTCTTTCTGAATCTTGCATATCCACTTTCATTAGGCAAACATATTTATACGTCTTAAATAACCAACTGCAATTAGATATCATGTTCACATAAAATATAACACCTAGATATCTTGTTTGTAGGATCTCTGCATTTCTCTATGTCTATCAAAGTGTTCTAAAGTCGATAAACGCATAGAAAGCATGCCTATAAGAGCTTTAATCAAATCTGAATCGCCTCACTCGATTTTAAGTCTAAAACTAGCAATAATAATGCATTACCAGTTGCAGAACCTATGACCTTTTGCTAAAACTCGCTTTTCTTTAATAACTAAAAAGTTTTCTTAAATCAGTATGTATTCAGTTTAATTCATTGTTTCTTAAATCAGTAGACATCATGCCTATAGGACCCTCATCCAACACTTGGGAAAATGGTAGGATAAATTTTATAAACTGACTCAGATTTTATTGGCTACAACCAGTAGGCAAGCCTGAGTCGGGCTTTTTATCTGAATTATGTAATAAGTCAGTCTGCCTCAACCTTTTAAGTTTAATCAGACTTTAAATAGTACGTGCAATACATGCTAAATTATGTGCTTCTCTGCTTAAAGGAGGTGTATTTAAGCCTTTTATTTGTTTATATGCTTTCCCCAAACTTGCTATATGTGTTTTTGCCTATCGCCTTTGTATTTCACCTTTGGAAACCACAAATAAGCCCAATATCTCCTCCCTTTAGTATTGGTAGTCCCAAGTACCTCCGAGGCTGATAGGATTGGGGCGGGTAATAGCATGTAATAAGCAAACAAGACCATTCCACGCTTTAATGCCTTAACGGGGTAGGAAAGGGTAGATATGGATATGATGATCACACGATAACATCACGTGTAGCCCCTCACTGAGGAGTGATTACCGAATGTTGTGTTGGGTGATCGATATTATTAATAAACCTTGGACCCCCTTCCTTTTGTTCTTTGTTTCTTTTAAATCTTTTAAAACCATTTTTTCTAAGAAAATCAACTCTCTTTAGTTCTTTCCGACTTTCTTTATTTGGGACCATTACATAAAAATCCCCTTTTATTTGAAACTCTTACTTGCCTATGTGTTATTTGCACTTAAGTCACAACAATAGTTTGGCCGGTAACCACACTAGTGGATCTTGAGCGGTGCCTAACACCTTCCCCTCGGGATAATTTCAAGCGCTTACCCAATCTCTGATTATCCAAATCCAACCTTTCTTAGTGTCTTAATGCACTTAAATCATTAGGTGGTGACTCTTCAATTCAAAAACCAATTTCCAAAAGGGAATGAGTTGTCTTATCAAATGTCATACACCCAATTTTGCGAGAAAAAGGGGGCGCGAGAATATGGAGGATCAATCAGAGTACTTTTTGGTTGCATTTGCATGGACAGTTATTTCAAGGACATTTCCTTCCATGCATCCCAAGTAAAATGCACACATTTGGCAGTACTCTTGTTGCAATGTATGGGCTTTTCCATTCAGGGGACCAATTTTCCTTCAGTTATTCCAAATCTTTGTTTTATTTCCTTAAACTTTATCTTCATTACGATCCAATCCTTGATTCATTATTTCAAGGTGTGACAGCTTTAAGGATCTGGGCATGAATTCTACAAGCATGTCATGTTATTGAAATCTACATTTAACAGAACTAAAAAGAGAATAAGAAAGAAAATGACAATATTAGGAAAAGAGATATTCCTGGACAATGAAATGTTAATTTTATTTGATTTTTGATTTTTAATTGATTTTTTTTGTTTGTTTTTTGAAGATAAAATAGATTATATCATAAAGTAAGACAATAAGGTAAAACATCCGGATCATACCCGAGAGAATAGGGATGCAGAAAGGAGAGCAAGACTGTCTACCGAGACTCCCATCTGATGGGGAACTTTCATGCTTGGCGATTATTTTTTGGCTTTTCTTCTGTTTTGGCAATGGCTATAATGGACTTTAGTGCCGAATCAAATTCCTCATATTCACAAATCATTCTGACCATTGGCCTAGTGTTGTGATCAGGCAACAAATTGTTCATCACATCGGGAGCTTTTTCATCCCGAAAAATAATTCTTTCAGCTTCAATCAAATCTTCACTGCCCTTTTGAGGGTCCAACTATCCTCTGTACTATGTCCTACTACTCCAGAGTGGTATTCACATCTAGCATCAGCTCGGTGCAAGGGGGACTCGGGGTTCTGCCTTTTCAGGGCCACTTGCTACAATAGATCTAGCCTGATTAGCCTTTGGAACAACTTGAATATGATTCACCAATAGGGGTGAACCGATTATTTCTGAAAGGCTCTCTTGGGCGAGGATTGTATTGGGAATTATTTGGTTGAGGATTATATGGAGCTTGGTAGGGATGGGCATTTCTGGGAGGTGGTGCTCGGTTTTGTGTATAATGTTGTGGCTGCGTGTAAGATTGCGCGCTTATTAGCGCATAAGGAGGCGGTACCATGGCATAAGCAGCATCTGGGAGGGGGTAATAATATTGCTGGACCATTGGAGGCACATATGACAGGCTGAATGACCTGCGCGCCCCCTCGAGCTTGAAACCATCATAGATCCCTCCTCACTCCCATTTCTGTTCATCAAACCCTCCGAACCATTTTGAACATTTGGTGATGTGGCTATAAAAGCAGCATGACTCAAGATCCGGCCCATTTTAAAACCATTTTCCCAATTTTGATTGCCTCAGCAAACAGCTTACCCACATCAAACATCATGTTCTGGAAGTAATCAGCCTCTTGGTCCTGCAGAAAGACCATAAACGTTTCAACTTCATCCATTGGAGGCTTTACCCTTGCATTTCTCATGCCATTTTACAGCATACTCGCGAAAGCTTTTCGTGATTTTCTTTTTCAAATTGGACAAGGAGTTTCTGTCGGGAGCGATGTCCATATTATATTTGAACTTGCCAACAAAATCTCGGGCCATATTATCCCACACATGCCAATGGGTAATTTCTTGATCCGTATACCAATCAGAAGCAATTCCGGTGAGGCTTTCCCCAAAATAGTCCATTAGCAGCTCCACTTTTCCACCAGCACCCCTCAACTAGTTATAGCATCATTTCAGATGAGCAGCCGGGTCTCCATGCCCTTCGCACTTTCAAACTTTGGCATCTTGAAGTCAACTTGCAAGTGGACATGGGGAAACATACAGAGGTCAGAGTATGAGATACTCATTTGGCCACTCAGACCTTCTATGTTTTACAAGCTTTGTTCCAGTCTCTTCATCTTCCGAGCAATTTCCTCTTGCTCGGGATTTTTAACAACCCTTTCTTGCTCCACTGAGAGATCATACTGCAGAAGTTGAGTGAAAGAGCACGGGGTCACATATTTTATTTCTGATTGAAATTGTTGACACTGAAAGGTTAACATTCGAGGCTCAACATTCGACCATGGTAGAGTTGATTATGTTCTGGTGTAGACTGGTGCTGTAGAGAACAATATTGAAGGCGCCCAGGAAAATGGCACTTGAGGGAGAACCAAAGAAGGCATGCCATGATCATTGAACGATATTGTAGTGTGACCGCATGGGATGAGCGGGTTAGGCACAGAGTCATTCGTAACCTCACCTGACCTGGGGATCAATTAAGGGAACCCAGGGATTGCACTTGGCGGTTCCCTACCATTAGGCCAGGTGTCCCACATTTCCCATATGCAGAGATGCAACGTCTCATTCTCTTCAATAGCTGCTGGTTCTAGCTGCAGAATAGCCGATGCCGGGCTATCCTCAGGACCTATGATTGGTAGATTTCTTGCGGAGACCATCTGTGCCTTTAGATCTTGTAAAAAAGGGAAGGCTAGACTAACAACAAAACCAACCACCAAAACCTGGCTAGTTTGCACATCCAACAACCTTGTTAGTTTTGAGACATTTAACATATAGAAAATCGCATGTTGGGATGCAATGCATCTAACAGTTAAACGCTTCTACCACGTGTTTGAACGATTGCATGTTTCATCCCGACTTAACTAACTCTTTCAGTATGGACCTCTTTTCTTCATCTTTGTTTCTCTCTAATCACTCTTGATTTTTGTTTTGTTTTTGCTCTTTTTTGGCACTCTCTTTTTTATCTTTTTGTTTGTCACTCTTTTATTTCTTCTCTCTCTTTTTTCTCTTTTTTCCACTATTTTTTCTTTTTCTCTTTTTCGCTGAGTTTTTCTTTCCCTTTTTTTTTTCAAGTGTATTTTTTCTCTCAATTTATTTTATAGCTATGATCGAATCCGATGGGGATTACCTACGTATCATGACCCCGCATGAATCAGATCTTGCATAGTTCGAAAAGATCGAGAATCGATTAAATAAACTAACTCTTTTTTTTTTTATTTTTGAAAGAAATTCTTTAAAAGAAATCAAGGAAATATTTTTTTGATTTTTTGATTTTGATTTTATTTTTGAAAGAAAGACTTCTAAATATTCCTGTTCTTTTGATTTGAACTTTGGGAATTTTAGAAGTAAAAAGAAAAAAAATTTGTTGGAATTTTTAATTGTTTTCTCTTTTTCTAAGGGAAAAAGAAAATATTTTTGGATTTTGGATGTTGCCTCTTAATTTTCGAAAGAGGGACGATTTTAAGAAAAATATTTTGAATTTATGAGCTTTTATTTATTTACAAAAGTACTTCTGAAGACAAGAAAAAAATATTTTTTTGGACTTTAATTTTTTTATTTATTTTTATTTTTTTTATTGACATTTATGCAAGAAAGACATGTAAGGAGTATTTTTTTAGATTTTTGTTTCTGATTTTTTTTTTTGAAAAAATATTTCAAAATAAAGGAAACCCGTATTTTATATTTTAATTTTTTTTTTATTTTTTCTTTTTCGTATGAATGACATTAGGAAGAAGGAAACTATTTTTTGAGTTTAAAACTACCTTTTTTTTGAATTTTCTAAGGAAAGATTTTTAAAGAAGGGGCTAAAGAATTTTTTTTTGATTTTTGAAAATTGAGGCCGGAACTGATGAGGTTTGCCTACGTATCTCACATCCGGTGAGAATCAGACCCCCGTAGTTCAGTCAGTTTTGATGAAATAGGGGAAACATGATACTTGAAATTTTGGCTCATTTTGAAATTCTTTTTTTTCCAGAATTTTAGCAGAGTTTCAGTTTTTAAACACCTACCTCTCACTTTTTGTTTCTTTTTTTTTCTTTCTTTTTTTTTTGATTTTCTTTTACTATTCTAGAGGACGGTCAACGTACAAGACGAAACAAATAGTAGTGCAAGTAGCACGTAAGATGTATCAGGATGGTCTTTTTAATTTGGGTACACCTGTCCTAGATGGACCCAACCCCTGTGTTGAGTCCCCAAAGTCAAATGCACGTGATGCAAACAAGCGTTCCTATTAGGGATCCAACATGAGGCTATGTTATTCTAGGTTTAAAAACCTGGGTGTAGTGTTCTAGACCTGGCTTACCCGAGTGGATAACTCGAGCCGAGGGGAGAGCAGCGTACCGGGAATACAGAAGCTTCACCGGCTTTGCAACATGTCCGAAACTCGTTCTAAAATTGCGATAAGATTCTAACAAAAAAGAAGTCACACGAAATGCACACTTCCCAGATGATTTAGAAGACTCAGAGAGAAGAGGGTTTCACAGAAATTTATATACATTCCAAATAATATCAAAGTGGTAAAAGCGGCATTTAGCATATTAGGCTCAACATGTAAAATAAGATAAAACAAGCCAACTATAACAGTTATTCTAAGCTCGAATTCTTAAACCCTGAACCGAGGTTCTGGGTTTGGATCCCTGCAGAATCGCTACAGCTGTCACACCTCTATTTACACACCTGAAGGTGATAGAAGAGAGTTTTTTTTTTACAATTTGAGTGATATTATTCGAAATGGAATTATTTATTTATCAGAGTCGCCACTTGGGATAGTTTATTTGGTGTCCCAAGTCATCGGTTTATTTTGAATCCCCAATCAAGGAAAATCTTGACTTTCCTTTTAATGTCTATGAACCAGAAATTTTGAATAAGGAATTTAGTTAACCCGAGGGAAGGTGTTAGGCACCCCCGGATTCCGTGGTTCTAGCACGGTCGCTTAAACTATTACAATTTGCCTATTATCTGATTTTAATACATGTTTTAACCTATGGTACAATTTTAACTTATTAAACCGCTTTTAATTATTTTTAGGAAGATTCAACGTTATCTAAAACATGTCTTGAACCACGTCACATAATATGCACCCACGATCCACGACACGTTTTATTTAACGTTGTTGAGAATTGGAGTTGGGTCACATGAAATGTACACCCGAGTTTAAGAAAATTAATTTAAATATCGCGCCTAAAGCAACTACGCACTTTCAAGTTTGTAAGGTCCACGAAAAATTCAACTAAATGGCATACCTCGATTTCTAAAGGGTTAAAATGAATTAAGGGAGGTCCATAAGTTTTGAGGTTTTATTTGGCATGGCAAGCCTCAAATTATTCCAGCAAAAGTGTTTCTAAATTAATTTTGAGGGCCATAAATTATATCTTGCCTAATATGGCGCGCCTCAAATCTAATTTGTTCAAATGAATCCTTATTTAAAATTATGAGGGCCATAGACTATTGATGTTATTTATTATGGCACGCCCCGGCTTAGTCAACAAAATCTAATTAATTAAATACTAAGAGACTGATATTAAAATAAGACAAGTATTTAATTATTGGGAGGGGCCTAGGCTGGCAGCAAGCCCAATTGCAATTAGCCAATTACATGAACCAACATGAGAACACAGCCGGGCTCAACATGAAGCCCAGATCGAGAATCTGCCTGCTGATGGGGAAAATTTAGTACGACTGGACTGACACGTAACAGTTCAGATTCGATTCATTCCCATTGAAGATCAAGAATTTTAACAGATGCTGACAATCTTTAAGCAAAGGCAAAGCTTATTTTTGAGGCTAACATAGGTTTTGCACTGAAGACACAGTTCATAATGTGATAACAGCTCTGGCACAAATTGTTTAAATATCACAAATTCAAGGATCACAACTCAATGCTAAATTTGATTCAGACGAACACCTTTAAACAAAATCATATGACTCGACTTTTTTCAAAAGAAAAACAAAATGTAAAGAGTTAAATTAAATCCGAAAATTCTCAGGTCTGAAATCAAACTCGAAGGACATTTGAAAGCCATTTTAGATTCAAAGTGCTCATACATAAGCAAAGCAAAACTAGATGACAAATACTGAAATAGTTAGGCTATGTTTCAGGTTATGAGTAAGTAAACCAAAATAATCAGTTAATGGAGAAACAAAGCCTGGATCAAGTTTGCTAAACAAACAAAATGCATGGTCTAATCTGGTGTGTACTTAAACCATAGCTATGAGAAGCATTTCCAAAACCAACCAAACTCACCAAATCAAACTAGAAGATCATAGTCCTCAATTAATACATATTATACTAAGTTTCAAAGCACTCTTGAATCTACTACATTCAAATAAAATCCCAGATCCAAACCTTAAGACAAACATGTAATACTGATGACAAGAATGAAATACACATATGAGGCTAGACTAAAAAGAAACACAAAACAAGGTACAACAAATTCGAACGAACTGATCAATCAACAGAGAACTAGTATTTGTCATTTTCTTCAACTCGAATTACATGGGTTCATACTTGTACCTCATATGCTAACAAAAAGCGAGAGCATACCTGGTTACAACAACAACAATGAGAAAATGAGTTGGGAGTTTAATAAGAAACAGCAGCAGCAGATTTGATTCAGCAAACCAGCAACAAACAGACTTGAAAACCAATTTTAGACTCGAAAATAACCCTAGAAATTCTTTGTAACTTTCAGATACTAGAACCGACAGGAAAACTGAACTAATTTTAACCAAAAATTACAATGGATTTCAGTGTTTTGAAGACTCGGCCGTTTTTCTAAATTCTAGTCTTTTTTAATCTCTGAATTCTGACTTGAGAGTGAAGAAACAATGCCTTTCTAGGCAAGCCTTAAGGCAGCGAAATGAGTTAAGTTTTTTCTCTTTAATCCTTTTTTAATTTTTGGTTTTGCTATTCAATCCCTCATTTAAAAATCAGCTTTTCAAAACGGTCCCACAGCCACCTCCTTAGAAGTTTCCCAAATCATTTATCAAATGATTCTCCAACCTAAAATCCCTAAACCAACCTTTAAACCCCCTATTTTTACCCCAACCTACCACATGGGTCAAGTTCACACAATAAATTAAACCCAAATGAACGGGTTGCTCTTGCAAATGGGTCAGAATTGGCCCAAGGTCCAAACAAAATCAGAAGATAATTTTGATGAATCAATGAGAAACAAAGAAAATATTTACTTGAAAGATTTCAAAACTAAAATTCTAGCTAAATGACTAATCCCTTTTAAGCTAACTAATGAGCTATAATTTAACTATATTACCAAATCAACAAAATATAACTTAAGCTAATTATTCAACTAGAAAAATAAGAACTTAATTGTCATAAATAAGAAATAAGCAGGGCAAGTGGACAATCTAAAAATCAGAGAACAAACTTTAAAAATTCGAAAAAAACCTGAACAACGAACAACACAAATACGAACACAAAATTTAATCTAGATGAAAATCCTTCGTTGGAAACTTGCTCAAATTTCGGTCAAGGTAAAAACTAACTAAAGAAAAGGGAGAAGAAAAGAAGAGGAATAAGAGGTGAAACAAACAAAAACGGACAGAAGAAAAGGAAGAAAACTTACCAAGTAAGCTTGAAACCAACACTGGACTTCTTGATTTAAGAAATCTGATGCTAATCACTTGTTCTTTCTCAAGAGCAAGTGAACAACATCAATATGCATTGAATCAAACTTTAAAATCAAAAGAATCGGAGGCCTATGGTCGGTCATGCCAATAGATTCATCGAAAATTGATTTTGGGCTTTTAGGGTTTTGAACTCAGATTTGATATTCGAGAAGATGTGAAAATATTCGAGGAAAATGGTTTTGAGATTGGGAAAGGGGATTTTATGAGGATTTTGGGGTGCGAGTTTGAGGCTGGTCTGAGGCGAGGTTTAGCGTTTTGGGGCCGCTAAGGTTAGGGGCCTCTGAAGAGGGTGAAGTGAGAGAAATGGAACGGGGTGTGGGGGTCAAACCCTTCAGATACTTATATACTTCAAACAGGCCAGTTCCGGACCATTCGATCAACTGAGATCGACGGTCCTGATTGCAGGTAATGGAAATGGTGTTGTTTGGTCGCTGATAGGGTTTGGACCGGGTTAGTGCAACGAGTTTTTAGCCAATTATGACCGGGCAATGGCAACAACCGTTTGGGCCTGGGGAATTTGATTAGAATGGCCCAAAAAATAAGATTTTGTATTCCTTTTACTCTTCTCTTGTTAATTTCAAATTTCTATTTCTTTTCAGATTAAAAATAAAATCTAAATTAATTCCTAGACCAAATTATCCTACCAAATCATATTAATTACTCAAATATAATATTTACAACAATTAATTAAGTTCTAAATTAAAAGAAAAAGCCACAAAATTCAAAATTAAAGAGTAAAAATGCAACATGAACTATTTTTTTTGCGTTTTTTCATATTTTATAAAATAACTATTTAATAATTAAATCCTAAGATGCAAAATTAAATCCTAAATACAAATTCAATGCATTTTTGTACTTTTCATGAATTAAATAAATATTAAACATGGATACAAAAATGCAAATAATTAGAAAAAGTATACAATAATTCCTAAAATAACAAACAATTGAAAGAAAAATCTAATTCTTTGGAATTATATAGGAGTAATTCATGTGAGACAAAAATTACGTGCTCACATCATTGTAAAATGTGTGAACACTTCTACGTCAAACGGAGCAGGGGTGGCCGCAGGTGGAGCAACCTCAACCTCAAATGGAATTGATGCAGCTACCTCAACCTCGATTGGTGACTGAGTCTGTAATACAATAGGAGTAAGCGTGATGGATGGTTTAAAAACATTGCCTTCCCGAATCAGGGAGGGGATTGTTGTGGACATTAGGTGCGACTTCCTTCGCCTGTATGACCTTGTTGTCAATTAGCGTCTGGATCTTATCCTTCAATGTTCGGCACTCAGCAGTGGTGTTCCCTTTCATATTGGAATGGTATGCACATGTTTTGTTTGGATTGACCTATTGGGACGGATTTTCTAATGCCGCAGTAGGAACATAGGTGACGTAACCTGCATCTTTTAACCTTTCATACAACTGGTTGAAGGGCTCAGCAATGGCGGTGTGTTGTCTAGGCGGCTTGCAGTCAAAGTTAGGTCTTGGTCTTAGATAATTTTGGCGAGCTAGTGGTGATTGGAAGTGGGACGTTTGGGAGTTATAGGTGTGATGGACAGTGTCTAGTTGTGAATGTAAGGGAGATGAAGGCTGATATATAGGGGGTGATGCTTGGTATGTGGGCGGAGGTGTTTGATATGTGGGCGAAGGTGTTTGATAGATAAGTGGAGATTTTGGGCCCTGAACCACAATTAATGTTGCAACATCTTTCCTCTTTGATATTTCGCCTGACTGTAATGCTTTATTTGTGGCCTGCAGTGCCTCGAAGTTCGTTACCATCCCGCTCTTGATTCCTTCTACGATTTTTTCTCCCAGTTTGATGATATCATAGAATTTGTGATTTTCAATAACCATCAACCTTTCATAATATTGCGGATCCCGTGCTCTGACAAAGAATTGTTCATCTGTTATTTGTCCAAAGATGGCATGACCTTGGCCGCTTCCAACCTCCAACGAGTAGCATACTTACGAAAAGTCTCAGTAGGTTTTTTCTTAAGATTCTGAATGTAAAAAACACCCGATATGTTCTCTGTGTTGAACATGAACCGGTCCATGAAATTTGATGGCATACTTACCCAATTGGACCATTTCATGGGATCTTGGCTAATATACCAGGACAAAGTATCCCCAGTAAGACTCCTTATAAAAAGCTTCAGTCGGGTCTTTTTATCTTTCCCGACCCCGATGAGCTTTTCACAATAGGTCCTTAGATGAGCCCTGGGATCACTAGTGCCGTCAAACATCTCGAACTTGGGAGGTTTGTACCCTTCTTGCAGTTCCACATCTGGCTGTATACATAGGTCTTCATAGTTTAAATCTTCTATTCCTCTATCGCATTCAACACCCTGAACTGGGCTTGTTAACTTCTTGAGTTCTTCAGCCATGTTTTTATTGAGCAGGTCCTTCTCAGATCATTTCGGTATATAGAAGATTAGTTGGGTAGAGTGAGGTACAATTTTCATGTATATAGGGTTACTTTGATGGGTGTCAGGGACTTCGGTGTAATGATGGTCATTGGTTGAGTTTTGGGGATCGGGAATGAGCGGTGGTATGTTTTGGGTAGTATGGTAAGTGGTGGTTGGTGGGTAATGAATTGGTTGAAGGTGGTGTTATGGCGAAGCTGGTATTGGAAATGGGTTGGGATTCTGGGGTGGAGTTGCGTATTGATTTGGTGTGGGAGGGTTTTGTAGATGTTGTTTATGCATGCTTTGGGGAGGAACTGGGTTCTTAGTGTTCTGTTGTTTATGCATGCTTTGGGGAGGAACTGGGTTCTTAGTGTTCTGTTGGTTGATGTCAGGGACATTCAGGGTGAGTGACAAGTTTTCCAAGTTGCAAATCTGCTCAAGTTCTCCTTGCAATTCAAGTATTCCAGTCTCAAGACTAGATCATTTGGGGCCGGAGTACTACGGCCATCTGAGGTTTCTGTGTTCTCAATATTCTTCTTTCGAATACCACTTAAGTCGTCTATTTTTTTCTCCTCTACCTTTTGTGTTGCTTGGAGGAGGAGGATGTGGAGGGCCTCTAGATCTGGTATGATACGCTGATGAGGCCACTATGAGTGAACCAATCTAAGGGGATGTGAATAATCAGAATAAGGAAAAACAAAAAGGTAACAAGTCAGTGAGGATTTCCAAATGTTTGCAGTATTTAAACACACATTGCAGAAATATAAATTCGCATCTTAATTTGGGGACTCTTGTTATGCCCGAGGTAGGCCTAGCGACAAACAAATTTGGAGAACTTTAAATGCCAATAAATTCTTCATCTCATAATATCAAAATAGATAAATCCCAAAACGGCACTAAGATAATAGAAAAATAAGTCACTACTGGCACTTGGCCTTATTACATTTTTAGGAAAGCGAATAAATCTTGCCTATTTGGTCCTAGAAGGACCTTCCCCAGATTTGATCTTCCGGACTCCATCATATATATCCCCCAGCTCGCGTAGCCCCAGCAGCAAATAGGCTTTGGCCAGATGTCCTCCTTCAGCTCCTTTGGTGTTCTAGCAATTTTCAATCCTCTTTATCACTTTACCTTCCAGCTCCACTATCCCTCGCTCCAGATATTCCAGTTTCTTGTTCGAATTGACTTCCATTTCTTTCCATTCCTCAATAAACCTAACATTCCTCTCGTGTACTTTCCGGTTTTCATTCTCAGAGTCGTGGACCCTCTTGCGCAACCTGTTTTATTTCACTTGAGCTTCAGCTTCTTTGTCTATGATTCTATTCCCTCGACTGTCCCCTGGCATCGCCATTCCCTTTAGGTTGTCTTCTAACCATGCTGGGTAGAGAGGTTCGCACCCTACGTTATACTTGTCTGGATCAATGGTGTTCTTTTCCACAATGATTTTGCAGTGACACATGTGCTGAGCTTGGAATTTGTAAGGGACGTCATCGTCTTGAAAGTTTTCCCTAAAATGACTTATCTTGGCAACCCCTGGTACAACCTATTTCCTTCCTACTTGCCTCATTACTCGGATAGTAACATAGGGGTATATCTCTCTCAACCCGATCAGCACCAGGTATGGAGCGTCCTAGGATCTGATGATGAATTCGTCTGTTGCGAACCATTCAAACATCCATTGCACATGTTCAATCTTTAGCACTTTCTGGCTGAGCAAACATGTCTGGAATATAAGTTATCCATTTGGGGTGATGGAAGGAAATATGATCATTCCAAGCACTTTACGGAAATTCTTGGGGATAGTGACCCTTTTGGAAATGTTCCAACGACAACTGCAACAACAAGTTACAACCCTCGAAATGCTTAATCCCTTTTTGACAGCACTCCACAACCCTGTAGATGTCGGCTATGATCATGGAGACTATGGTATATGTTTGTTCATTGATCCCTTCAATCAAAGTCTTAGCGACCATGGCCAACCTAATGTGGATCCTTCCCTTTTTCATTGAGAACATTATCAGGCCTAAGAAGCATACAATAAATATGAACACTCTGCAATGGATGTGACCCAGTGAAGTGAGAGAGATCTAATCATGATAGGTACGGAAGGACTTGCTATGTCCATACCTCTCATACTGATATTCAAAGGGTATGTAAGATTACTTCAAGCACACTAGGTCGGCATTCTTCTTCAGCCCCATCATCTTTAAAAACCCTTTGCCAGTATGGTTTTCTGGTATCAATAGCCCAGGACTATCCCAAACCAACCCCGCAAGTCCTCCAATTTCTTCTAGAAGCGGTGTCATTTCCATGTCGCCGAAATGAAACACAACCCTTTCACTATCCCAGAATAAAGTGGCAGCCTCGATCAACTTGTTGTTTGGCTAAATATCTAGCAAGGAAGGCAAGTTAACCCGTTATTTTCTTACATGTTTCTTGTCACTTGAGGAAAGGTCCTCCCACCAATCTAGTAGCAATGGTTGGATGTTGCTATCCATACCAAATATGCGTACCTCGTGCCTCATTTTCTGCAAAACAAAGGGGTTAGGCCTCTCTCCCCTACCAGACTCGACTATTTATACATTTATGATGAGCATATCGACATTAGTTCTCTAAATTAATGCACAGAACGTGGTTGTGTCCGTTTGGATCATGTAAAACCCAATGGACTTTTGGGCAAGGCTTATCTTAAAGGATCATTATGTGCAACATATTGATACGACTAGGTTTGACCATGATGCATGTACAATTTTTACCATAGTAAGGCTACTATGGGGGTTTTAGACTGGTACCCTTAAGCAGACAACTTGAGGGGGTAAAGGAACGGAGCCGTCGACTACACCGCTGATCGATTGGTTTTACCGCAAATAAGCCTTTTCGTATTTAAGGGTAATAAGTAAGATTTGATACGCACGAGTGGAATATGATGTGGAGCATGATTTATGCAGCAACTAATAACATGTAATCAAGTATTTGCATGTAGGAAAAATAAATACAATATTTAAATAATTAAAAGACAGTTACAGGAAAAAGAAAATAAAGAGACAAGTCAGTTTCAGGGATAAAGAATAAAAAATGCTTAAAAGAAAACAGACAGTTAAATTCAAATAAGGGGAAAGGGTACGGGATAAACCATGCTTGGACAAATTCATAAAGAATACGTTCGTTATGGTAAGAGCCTAAAGGTATCCCTAGCAGAGTCGCCATGCTGTCGTTCCCCCTTTTTCCCTCCCTTTTTGACGGGGAGGAGTCCGGGTTTCGACATTCATGGGGGTAATAACTTATTTCCTTTTGGGAATTAGGTATTTTGAAGAGTCGCCACCTAATGGATTATGGTGCGTTAGGGCACCCAAAGCGATTGACTCTTGGATTTGTTTTCATTACCAGAGATTTAGGGTAACGGCTCGAAATAACCTTGAGGTGAATATGTTAGGCACCCCTCTCGGTCCATAACGGTGGGTCCCCGACCAAACTTATACTTATGAATTTGTCCTTTAACAAATAAGTAGTTTTAAACACATAATTACAAATAAGAGAATGTTTTAGTCATTGCATGATTCAAACAATGAAGCAAAGGAAAGACTTAAACAAATTGTATACATATGGAAAGTATAGTTTAAGCAAAGGAAATTTGGGAAGGAGGGGTCCTAGTTTGGTTATCCTACAGGATTACCCCAAGCAATGCCTAGTAAACACTCTTCAATGAGGGGCTACACGTGACATAAACGCGTAGTCACCATATCATGTTCTAACCAAGTCCCTCCCCTTGGTCATAGCCTAAAGCGTTCTATTAACCTTGACAATGTCCTATGCGTGCACTACTTGTCCCTTCCTTATGGCCCTGGAGGTGTTTTAGGGCCTCTATATCTGGGTAGTTTTAGACAACCCCTAAGGTGTTTTAAAAGGAGAAAATTCTAGGCGTCAGGCAAGAACACATAGGACTAAATAGATAAATGCAGAAAGAAGCAGTTAAGAGGCCAAGTTTTACTTCCATAAGTAATACACATAAGCAGCACGTCTCAAACACAAACAAGATCAGTTTTTACTAGAGAAAAGACCGAAACAAGATATCTAAGTGGATGTCAATGCACAACAATATGCGACTTTGTTTTTTATAAACTCGATAGTAAGGTCATAATCAGTTTTCCTACTGATTTTAAACCTGTAAGTCGTTAAGCAGTAAACACAAACAAAAACAGTTCTCCAGTTTTAAACGGATTGATTACCTAAGGCTTGCCTAGGCGTGGGATCATGTATAGTAGTTACAGAATCATTAACAGTTCAAGAGTTGTTTCTTGCCTAAAGCATGCTGAGAATACATGGGCTGTTACCAGTTTTATTTGAAACAAGACGATCATATGTGAGACTATTTTTATACTCTTTCATGATCAGTAGTTTAACTAGGCGTGGCTAAGCAAATACAAACAGAGTGCTTGATACATGATTTCTAAATGCACAGAAATGAAGTTTTTACGACAATGATCTTTACATTAACAGAATTCCTAAAACATGATCTCTAAATGCATAAAAAGAGTTACAGAATTATTAAAAACATGATTTCAGGATGTGCAGGAGTGACATCTTTTATATTTATGATGTTTATTAACCTCGGAGCAGGATTTCTAAGTGATAAACATGTATTAGTGTCAAATAAGATGCTGAAGTAGTATACGTGAAACATAAGAGCACGATATCTAGTGCATGACACGATTGAATGTATTGGTCCTAAAGTAGGGATTCTAATGCAATCATAAATAAGGTAAAGCCTATAATAAGCTTTCTACCCGAATGATATTGACAGAAATATATAACTACTCTCCCTATTTCACTAGTCATCCTCAACATTCGTTTACAAATAATTATTACGGACCCGCTAGATAAAATACAAAAATAGATAAAGGAAAAGAAGAAGTTACACTATAGGGAGCCTGAAGCAGGCCCAAATCATTTTCCCAAGCATCCAATAGCCTCAAATGACAAATTCCATAGACAATATTATTGTCTAGGTTCATTAGAGTTCCCTAAGGATCTCAATGATCTTGAGCAGTGCTCACACCTAAACTTTATAACCACAACTCAGTAAGTGCAGTGTGGAAGAGCCAGCGCTAGTGCATCAGAGTTTAGAGGGATCTCATAGGGATTCCAAGGCAGTCACACACTGGAGGGTCATAACTTAAGGACCTAAGAGTAGAGTGGGAGTGCTTGACATGGTTTTGATAGAAGCTAGTTGTTGACAAGACTCAGCTGAAGTGGTTTTTAAAATTAGAGAATTGTTCAGTAAAACATTTTTTCAGCAAGAGTTGTTTAACAACAGATCAAACATAAAGCCAAAACAGGTTCAACAATACTAAAATAATAAACCTTCATACGGGGGTAATTGGGCTGGGAACACATAATACAAGTAAACAACATTCTTTGCAATTCAGGGGATAGCTAATAGTGCTAACAATACGACATAGATTCAGTGATGCTAATTAGAACATAGTTATAGAATTAGAGGTGTTTTAGAGGGTTCATGGAATTAGGGATAGCAAATGATACAACATAATAAGAACTTCAAAATCAACATAGAATCAAACAACCTAGAGTAACAAAATTTCTTTGCAAAGAAATGTTCACACTAGAGACTAGATAGCAAGTGAACCAACATTTAAAACAAGGTAAGAGTCAAATTTAATAGACTACAAGTTCATAAGACATGCTGATTCTAGAAGTCACAAGACATAACTAGGCGAAGCAATATGTCAATTACATGTTGAATAGAAAAACAATATATAGAAACAGATTAGGAATATGATAAATTGAAGCTGTATGAAACACATTGATTTGAGAAATTGAATTTAAAAATCAGAACCTACTAGTGAAGAGAGTAAACAAAAGGTAAAGAACAAGAGAGTTCAATAATTAGTCTTGGCTTGGAACCGGCTAATTTAGTAACAATAGTAAGTAACAAAGAAAGTGGAAGAGCTTTTGAGTGTAACAGAGATGTGAACTAATGTCTTTGTCTAAAACTGTAGAAGAGCAATATATATAGTAGTTTGAAAGCTAGTTAAATAAGGTAAGAATCAAATTGTTCAGTAATTATAGAACTCAGAGTAAAATCAGTTCGAGTCCTCCCTTAATTAATGGAATTAGTTCCAACGGTAAAGTGCAAGTGATAAGTACGGAAATAAATCATACATAGCTGGAGTATAATAAATAAGGCAATATTTCAAACAGTGCAAGTATAGAACATGTAATTAGGGCTAGGTTCAGAGTATTCAATTTAAGGAAATAATCATAAGGAATCAAGTAACAATGCATACAAGGTAAGGAAAAATTAATTAAGGCTAGAAAATCAATTAAATTGAGTAGAAAGGTAAGAATCGAAGGTTCAAGGGAAAGTTTAAATCACACCAAGAAACAAAGAATTCAGAATCAATCAAAGAGAAAGTCATGAAAAGAATCAGCATGTTTAGTATATAAATAAGCTAAAACACGGATAGTAAAAAAAAGACACATAACTATAGAAAAGAAGAGAGTTAAACAATATTGATTCAATGAGCAAGAGGCAAGTCTTGATTTGAACAGTTAAGATGAACACAAGCACATAAAATCAGCTAAACTTTAGACTAAGAAACTCAGTAGAAACATGTCAAGGCAAGACAGTCACGAGAAATCACAGAAACTCAACTGAGAACCGGTCATTCATGCTAATATACATAACCAAATGAAGAATCCTAAAAAATTAGGGCTTTCAGCATAGTCGAGTTAAGATTGTTGTAGTCTCTTAGAATAAATTAAAATGTGTGAGAAGCAGAAGTTTAAACACAAATAATCCATTAAACAAAGTTTTAACAAGAATTCTGAAAACCCTAATTTTAGAAGAAGATGAGAAACACTTATAATCATGTGATTCTTGTAAAGAATATCTAGGATAATGTAAAACACTCAGGAAACAAACTCAAATCGTCCTAGATCTAAACAGATCTAGGAGGTATGGAAAAGAAATTAGGGTTTTGAAAGAGACCCATATAGAGATAAAGAAACATGTCCAGAAAGTCATAGATCGTAGCAAATATAGAATGATTTCGCTTGAAATCACACTGGAATAGTCAGGAACCGGCAGGAGATGAACCCTAGATGCAAGTCGGCATGGCCCTGGGCCCTTGAGGGCCTTAGAGAAGGCAATAATGGCATGAGAGAAGCCATTGGAGGCCTGAGAGATGATGAGAGGTCATCGGAGATGGCCGGAGATGGGAGGTTGGCGTTTGAAGATTAGTGTTTAGGTTGAGAGTGTTTTTAGAGCAGAGAAGACATTAGGGCGGCAGGTGTATAGAAATGATTAGGGTTGGGGGTCGTTTGGAATTAAAAAAGGTATGATGTATTTGGGGCCTGGGTCAGGTAATGTAATTTGAAATGGGCTGGGAATTAGGTTAGAATTTAGGCTGAAATAGAAATAAAATAGGCTAAGTTCCAAATAGCCATTTTAACACTATAAAATTTATAATAAATAATAATTGATATCTAAAAAATAGTTTTATGTACCAAAATGATTTAAAATAGCTGTTTAATATTTTCAAAATATAAAATACCCTTTTATACATTAATAACGTAATTGTGCCTTAATAGGGCTAGTATTGCAATTATATATAAATTGGCTTAAAAAATGCAAATACAATTATAAAAAAAATACACTAAAAATACTTAAGAAATATTTTGGCATAAATATAGAATTTAGATGGCTAATTTATCACAACAACAATCTGAGGGATAATTATTGGAAAATTTACAAGTAAAAGTGGAAGAAATAAATCAATTTAAAGCCTTTAAAATAATAGAAAAATTATAAAAAAACTTGTGCATGATTATATATGCATATATGCTATTTTTAAAGTATATATGTTAGTATTAAAAATATATAGGAAAAAATTGTGTACCAACAATTCATATGTTCTATCGATTGGGAGACTGAGAGTTCTCATGAGTAGATTGTTTCGTGGTTGTGAAATGTAAAAATGTAGCCAAGGTTGGCCAAAGGTTAGTATGTGTTGTGATTTAGTCATTGTAGACTTTTTGAGGGTATTTAAATATTGTGGGTGACCATAGTTGATTTAGGGTTCATTAGCAGGCATGTATGGATGTGTGTTTTGCACCGTGCCGGATTTGTTGACTCCAAATTGCTATTGTTGAGGGATGTTCCATTCGATTGTTATTAATCTTATTTGTGTTATGGAGTGATCTATGAGTTACCCTTCTGTGTTACGAGAAGTTGTGATTATTAGTTATATGTACATATGGTTCGGTTCTATTAGTGTCTTATAGCGGAATTTGAGCGGGAAGAGTATTGGGTATTACTTGGTAGACGATTTATTGGTTATCTCCTTTCAGGTTTCATGTGGTGTTATGTCATTTGCCTCTCCGTGATTATAGTGATTCACTTTTGGTACCAGACATCAATTGCATGTGAATGTTGATTTTGGTCATGGTGACTTGAGGTGTTTCATGTGGACCAGTGTTTTGATAGGGTCGCGCATTTAAGCGAAGTTTTGTTGGGATATGATCAGTCATGTTAGATTTGTGTGTTCTTGTTATATGATTTACGATGGGTTCTTAGCATTGTGTCGAGGTGGTACTGGTGAGATTGCAGTGCAACTCTCTCATTTGAGCCGTTTTCTATGATTTGAGTACATTTGGATTATTGCTTTTTGGTGAATAGATTGCACAGATTGTGGCCTTAGGTCGTATTGATGTGTCATTTCACTAGAGTAGTCATGTTGGATGAGATGAGTTCATTGAACCTAGAATGAGTATTATCGGATTCGATTCCAGTATGTTGGGGGGATAATATCGAAATTTGGCTTAGAAATTTACTAAAGTCCTTAACAAAAAAGAGGGGACTCCATGACTCGTTGATCAGAGGAATGGTTATGATTTCTGTGTGTTTATTTCATCACTGGAACTATAGCAAAGTGTCGGAGCGAGGCTTTGTTGGATAATAGGTTATTACCAGCATTTGGCAATGTTGGACAACTGTTGTGATTAGATGTTATCGCTACGAGTGTTTGAGTTATGTGGTATATCATGTGATTACACCTTGGGTTATGGATATGATTTGATACATCTTGTTCGGACTTATACGGTGTATAGTTGTGAGATTCTGATCTTATAGATAATTTCAGAAGTGGAAATTTAGTTCTAAGTTCTATGGGCTAGGTTGGATTGCGAAATATTGGTTATGTTATGCTATCGGACCTATATAGGGTAGGGTAATGAGGGATCACCCCCAAGTATGTGCACGGTAAGGTTATATAGCAATTTTAAGGCTTTTGAAACAACTCTGGGCACGTTTGAGGGCAAACGTATGTTTAAGTGGGGGAGGATGTAATGACTTTAACGGTCGTTTTCAGCATTTGCACTTCGCTCGTGAGTTCTCAGGAATGACTATCCCCATATGATGTGTTATAACTTATGTAAATCGTCGATTTTGATTTTCGGGTTAATCGGAACAAATATGGAAGAATGATTCTTAGCTTAAGCTTAAAATTTGAAAAGTTTGACCATGTTTTGACTTTTTAGTAATCGATCTCGGATTTGAATTTTTATGAGTTGTTTAGCTTTGTTAAGTGATTTTGGACTTGAGAGCGCATTCGGAATGTGATTTGGAGGTTCGTGGTAGATTTAGGCTTGAATTGGCGAAATTGAAAATTTGGCATTTCTCGGTCTGCAGTGGAAATTTTGATATCGGGGTCGGAATGAACTTCTAGAAATTGGAGTAAGTCCGTAGCACCATTTTTTATGTGTGTGCAAAATTTCAGGTCATTCGGTGGTGATTTAGTAGGGTTCGACATTGTTCGAGAAATTCGAAAAATTAGAATTTGTTAGGCTTGAATCCGAGGGTGATTTGGTGTTTGGAGGTTGTTTTAACAGTTTCGAAGGTTCGATTAAGTTTGAATGTTGATATGTGACTTGTTGGTAGAGGTCCCGAGGGCCTCAGGTCGATTTCAGGTGGTTGACGGGTCAAGGTTGGAAGTTGGAGGAATGCTGAACGATTGTTCTCAGCTGTCATAACTTCACCTGCGTAGTGGGGACCGTAGGTGCTGGCCAGTAGTAGCACAAGAGCAGCTGCTGAAGCGACCATAGATGAGAAGGGTAGAAGTCGCATGTGCGCATATCGGACCGCAACTGCGAGACCGTAGATGGGGGTATTTGACCGCAGAAACGGGTTCTGAGTTTTAAGTGGAAACCACACATGTGATGGATTTTCGGCAGATGCTGCATCGCAGAAGCGACATGGGGGCCACAAATGCGGAAAATGCTGGGCTGAATGTACAAAAGGGAGACTTTGTAAAATTGATTTATTTTCCACCATTCTTGTTCGAACGTGTACCTTTTGGAGGATTTTGAAGAGGGAATCAAGGGGTTACTCATTGGGGTAAGTTATTTGAGCTTAATACTTGTGATTATGGTAATTTTTAGTTGTTTATGCATGAAATTGGTAGAAATTAGGGATTGAATTGACGGGTTAGGGCTTGGAAATTGGAGAGTTCTAATTGAGTATTTAAGGGACCATTTGATGTCGGATTTTGATGATTTTTTGTATGCATAGACTCGTGAATGGAATGAATTTCTAAATTTGTAATTTTTGTTAGATTTTGAGACGTGGGCCCAAGTGTGGGTTTGGGTGAATTCCGGGATTTTTGTGTAATTTGATAATTTTTCGTATGGAAATGGTGCATTGGCCTATATTGATGTATACGGCTAAAATCGGGGAGTCCAATTTTATGGTTATTATGGCAATTTAGGAGATCCTCTCTAGGAGAGTCGAGGCTCAGCTCAAGATTTGATCCTTGAAGGCTATCGATGCTCGACCTCGAGACAGTGCATATCGGCGTCACTCATAGGTAAGTGGGGGATTCCCAAGACACTTGATTAAGGCTGACCAAGCCTATTAGGCTAGTACGAGCCGTACCATAGGATTAAATGGTTGTACCAGCCGTATACTAAATGGGATTCTCCCTCATATATAAAGAGGACCCTTGTCATTTGGTAAAACATAACACAATATTGAATACAAGAACAAGAACATTCTCTGCTCTCTAACTTAAACACATTCTCCCTTGATTCTACTGCTTATATTCATTACTTGCATCTGTTGTGCTTTCATTAACTGTTCTTCATTTATTCCTCATGATTGATCATAAAGAGTCACCATCAAAGATCTTACAATTGTTAGCCCTTCATCTATTGCCCGTAGCTAAGCATCCAGCTCGACCCTGAGGCTCCATATAATCCAGCTCGAGGCTCGGATTTCCAGTTGCTCGGTTTGCTTGTTGCATTATCTCCAAGATCTTATCTTATTTTTTAGTCTCACACTTAGCATCTATTGCCTAACAACTAGAATAAAAATAAATTATGTATTTTTAGAACCATAAAATCAAATCTAATTGTAATTACCATTTTCAAGGTAAAAAATTTGGCGCCCGCCGTAGGGCTAAAAATAATAGTGATTGTTTTCGTGCTTGTTTACTACATAACACAAGTTGTCTTTCACACTTTTTCTTGACCAATAATCTTTGATTTTAGGTCAAAATGTCTCACTAAATGAACGAACATCAAAACAACGGTCTTGAGAACCATGTAGAGAATTATGTAGCTGTTACAGGTATTGGTGTACCACTATAAAACCATAAGGATGCACCAGAACCAATCCCCGTGGACGTGGCCTCGCGCAACGTTCAGTATATCGACATAAGCTCCCACACCAACAAGAGTATACACCAAGAAAACCAATAAGAAGCTCAAAAAACCTCAGCTTGGAAGGAACAAGAGGTTAGTGTTGGCCCAAGTAAAGGTTAGTTTTGAAGATTGACAAAAGAACTCAGGATGAACCAGGTCCATCTCTCAGGTGCACAGAAATGGGCATGTTCGAACATGTGGGTTGCACGTGAAGGAGATAAGCTTAACTTGGTATATTTAATATCTCCTGATCGAAAAGGTTGCATAATTGATAAGGAGAAGGACTCTTTAATCAAAGAGAACACTATCCAAGATAGGGAAGGAGTTAGAAGTTAAAATCAACTAGAACTCTTCCACCAAGGAAGAGTTGCAGTAGAACTCTAGTTATTTTTCTTTATCTACTAACTCTATAAATTGCAGGATGTTCTCACATTACAAATGTTGAGCAAAACAGATAAGTTAAACGTGAATTGAGAGCAAAATAGAAAGTCTTTTTGCAAGCAATTCGTGTGTGATTCAAGTGTGCAAACCTGAAGCTACATGAACCAGATTGAAGAACTAGCTCCATAAAGATTTTTATGTGTCTTTCTTTATTTCTAGTTCAATTGTAGTAGGTGTTTTTATGTTGTACCTTTCAGCTTTATCTAGAAGAAATTGTAATAGGTACTTTGAGTATTCAAGTTAGAGTTAACTTGAAGTTGTCGCAGCAGTTAGAGACTGGTTGCTACAACGGGATTAGAGGTAATCCTTAGGTTTACAAAGAGTTTTGTAAATGCTGTTTTGGCTCAGTGATTTAATGAATTGTTGGAGAAAATCCTACTGAGTAGTAGGTCGTGGTTTTTTCACCTTTTGAGCTAGGTGTTTTCCATGTAAAAATCTCAGTGTTCTTTATTTTATTTACTTTTAATTTCGCAAATAGTAAGAGAAAATACAATTAGAAGAACCAGGTTCTTCTAGAGCAAAAATTGGGTACCACACAAATCAACCCCCTCTTGTGTGGTATTGACGTTTAGAACATCAAATGGTATCAGAGCAGGTTATCCTTGAAGAGGCTAACACCTTAGGAAAAGATCAACATGAGTGCACCACTTGGGAAATAGGAAGGGCAATCCACTGATAGGCCTCCACTCTTTAATGGCCACTACTACTCTTGGTGGAAAAACAAGATGAGAAATCACATCATAGGAGAAGATAATGAACTCTGGGACATAGTCACTGATGGTCATCTAGCAACTATAATGAAAAATGTTGAAGGAGTGGATGTGCCAAAGACAAGAGCTGACTGCACTGTTGGGGACTTGAGGAAGTTGGAAAAGAATGCAAAGGCCAAGAAATGGTTTGTGTGTGGACTTGGTCCAGACAAGTACAGTAGAATTCAAAGTTGTACCACTACTAAGGAAATCTGGGACACTTTTCAAGTGGCTCATGAAGGAACACCTCAAGTGAAGAGGTCTAGAAGAACACTGCTGTATTCTCAATATGAGAATTTCACCATGAATGAAGGGGAAATCATCCAAGAGATTTATACAAGGTTCACCATACTAACAAATGAACTTAAGTCTCTTGGAAGGGTTATTCTTGAAGAAGACAAAGTTGAGAAGATTTTGATAAGGGTACTGCCAATCTCTTGGGAAAGCAAAATCACAGCTATTCAGGAATCAAGAACATTGCCACTCTTAAGTTGGATGAGCTAATTGGAAATCTCACTGCCTATGAACTTAGAAGGCAAACCATGAAGATGGATCCACCCAAGAAGGAAAGGAGCATGACATTCAGAATTACTGAAGGTGTTGATCAGGAGGATGAAACGACCGTGATCACAAAGGATTTCAAAAAGTACCTAATGAGAGAAAATGGTACTTCAAGAAGTGGAAGCTACAACAAACCAAGGGTTTCTGAAAAACAAACCAATGAGGGGTGTTACAAGTGTAGGAAGATTGATCACCACATCAAACATTGCCCTCATTGGGAAATTGAATGGAAGAAGGAACGAGCTGAACAAAAGAACAGGAAGAAGGAACATGTTCATCCCAAGAATAACAAAGGATCAACAAAGGCTATGGTTGTTGCTTGGGGTGAAAGCTTCAATGATGACTTAGAAGACGAAGATGGAGATGAACAAGCACTTATTGGGAAATCCGATGAGGAATCTGAGGTAAGTATAATTCATTTCAAAGGCAAGATTAAGTTTTTGTCTAAAGAAAGTCTATTTGAATTACTTCTAGATTTCATTAATGAATTTGAGGTTATAAACAATGAAAAGGAACAACTGTTTAAGGAATATGTGATTCTGAAAGCTAAGTGCAAAAACCTAGAACTTAGGGCTAGTGAAAATGATAGTAAAAATGTTGAGTTGAAGAACCAGGTTCTTGAACTTGACACCACTGTCCTAGAGCTTAGATCTAAAAATTTAAAATGGAAATTAGGAACAGGTAAAAAGAAAGCTGATCACACACAACTTATTTTAGAAGAAAATCTAGAAAAAATGAAAGATGAGTTGTACAAAAGAGATGAGATAATAAGAGTCATAAAAGAAGATCTGGGCAAGGTGAAGCATGAACTAGATAGAACTTGCAAATGGAATAAGTCCTCTGATGCACTACCCTGGCTACAAGAGCACCACAGTAGCAACAACAGAGGACTTGGCTATGGGACCCCAGAACCTAAGTGGGATCCCTAAAGCAAGTACCTCACACTTCATGAGAACATAATTTGCACACACTGTGGTAAAACTGGTCACTATAAATGTGAATGTATTGCAAAAGAAAAGGCTAGTAAAAAGAATAAATAATTTGTTCAAGGGAAATATAGGCTGCCCGGTTGGGCTAAAAAGAATTTGATTCACCCTTTTGTCCATAGAAAGGAACCCAGACTAGTTTGGGTTCCTAAGACTAACCCCTGATTTTCTTTTGCGGGTCTAAGAGAAGGGAAGCAGCCTAATATGGTACATGGATACTGGCTACTCAAAGCATATGACAGGAAGCAAGAACCAGTTCCTTTCACTTTAGGACCTCAAATGAGGTAATGTCTCATTTGGAAATGGGAAGAAAGGTGAGATCATTGGTTTTGGAAAGGTAGGTAAGACTGATTCTTACTCTATTGAGAACTTCTACTTGATAGATGGCCTAAAGTACAGTCTAATAAGTGTATCACAATTATGTGATAAAGGTAACTTGGTAGCATTCACCACTACCAAATATTTTGCGATTAATTTTACCATTAACAAGATTCTTTTGCAGGGAAAAAGAGAAAACAATACATGCCTTGTAGATTTGTCCACACTTTCAGAATATGAACTCACTTGCTTAAGTGTGTTGTACATTGATCCCCTCCTTTGGCACAAGAGAGTTGGAGATGCAAGTCTGATTTAACTTAACAAATTAGTCTCCAACGATCTGGTGAGAGGGCTGCCTAACATCAAAGTTCAAGGAAGATAAAGTTTGTGAGGCTTGTGCATGGGGAAGCAGGTAAGATCCTCTTTTAAATGCAAGAAAGTGGTAAGCACCACCAGAATGATGGAACTGGTCCATACAGATCTCTGTGGTCCACTGAGAACATTAAGTAGAGGTGGTAAAAGATATGTGATGGTGCTTGTTGATGATAACTCTAGGTTTACTTGGACATTATTTTTAATATCTAAAGATGAAGCATTTGACATGTTTACTTCTTTTGTTAGAAAAACTCAGAAACAACAAGGCAATAAATTTGCATCTATTACGTCTACCATGGAACTAAATTTGAAAATGCTAAGTTTGCTGAATTTTTGCATGCTAAATCATAAATAGTTGCATGACTAGATCTCTTGTTAAGAAGATTCCCTATGAGTCACTTAAAGGGAGAAAGCTAAATATATCCCATCTCAGGGCATTTATATGCAAGTGCTTTGTGCACAATAATGGCAAAGCCTTCCTAGGTAAGTATGATCCCAGAAGTGATGAGGGAGTATTCTTGGGATATTCTTCACATAGTAAAGCTTATAAGGTATATAGTAAAAGAACTATGTGTTTAGAAAAATGTATATGTTTTTTTAAAAATAACATTCTTTCTAAGAAGCAGGAATAAGATAATGACGAGATTGGGCTGATAAGAAATTCAAATGGTGAAACCATATTCCAGCCAGAAGAAGCATCACAATGTCGACGCCCCCCTTTTTCCCCCCTTCTTTAAAAAGAAAGAAATCGGGTTTATGACATTATGGACAAAACAACTCTTATTCCCTTTTGAGGAATAGGGTTATAGAATTTGAAGAGTCGCCACCTAATGATTATAGTGCATTAGGACACTTTAAAGAGAAGAAGCGATTTTGAAAGAAAACTAGAATTCGGGTAAGGGCTTGAGATTATCTCGAGGGGGACGTGTTAGGCACCCCTCAAGATCCACTTGTGTGGTTCCTGGCCATGCTTTAATTGTGACTTTAAAAGGAAGTGAGAGAAAACAAGTAAAGCTTTGCACATAAGGATCACGAACAAGTTTCAAGTTTTGAAAAGGGTAAAGAAGACAGAAAGAGAGTTTTTAGAAAAAAAAAATGGAATTAATTTGAAGAACAGAATTAAAGAAGACACTGCAAATAAAAGGAAAAAAGGGGGTCCTAGGTTTATACAAAATATGGATCACATCAATGCAATACCCAGCAATCACTCCTCAAAAAGGGGGTCGCACGAGATATTAGCGCACCGGTCATCATATCCATATTCTACCCTTCCCACCCCGTTAAGGTATTAAAATGCGATTAGTCTCATTTACTTATTGCATGTTAGTACCCGTCCCAACCTATCAGTCCAGGGGTATTAGGACTTCTAATCCTAAAAGGGAAGAAAAGGGGTAAGGCATATATGGGGTTTAAAGGACAAAATACTAATTTCGACAACCAAAACAAATAGCAAGTAAGGGGATTGACAAATAAACATGCAAGGCTCACATAAAACCCCGTAAGTCATATAACATATAGTTTGGCATGCCTTGCACCTACTAGTTTGGTCTTTAAATTAAAACTTAAGCGGTGGATGGACTAGTTTAACACATATAATTAGATAAAAAGTCTGCATTAGGCAACTCAGATCCAATTTGTCAGAAATTGAAGTATTTTAAACAAGTTATTCAGAAAACACTGATTCCAGACAAGAGCCTAATGCAGAAGAGTTAAAACTGAAAGTTGAAAGTTGCAGAAGTTCAAAAATGACTTTGAAATCAGCATATTTGTTTGAGTGAAAATATAGTAGACTTGTGAAGAGGAGTTTTGAAAGTGAAAATACCTTAAAAGAAAGAGTGAGTTAAAAGACTGTTTTGAAAGATAGATTCAAG
Organism: Nicotiana glauca; assembly: GCA_026770625.1. Lineage (NCBI taxonomy): Eukaryota > Viridiplantae > Streptophyta > Magnoliopsida > Solanales > Solanaceae > Nicotiana > Nicotiana glauca. The sequence continues at coordinate 26,667 of MU756517.1, read as the reverse complement.
AGATGAATAGAATTTATGCAGAAGATCTAAAGGAATTGTTTCAAAAGAAAGACGTAAGTTTGAAAAGTTTAAGAGCATTGCAGATTTACAGAATTTTAAAAGCATTATAGGTTTATAAGAGTTTTACTGAAAATGCTACGTTAAAGGCCAGTTGACAGGTTGTTGTTGCTTAAAACTGAGTCAAGCGAGTTTGAGACGAACCCCTATAGGCATGATATCTATAGCTGATTTTAAGCGCTGTTATTAACTAGTGAAAGAGTGAATGTTTAACTATCCTATAATTTGCCTAATGCATATGCACTTCCTATAGACATAGTTTCTATATGCAACTGATTTATATGAATATTAAGTCATATAGGCAGAATTTCTAATGATGTACCAGAGGATTAAATGCTGGTCCTATAGACATGGTATCTAGGTGACTGATTTAAACATATCTCCTATAGGCATGGTATCTAGGTGATAAAATTTAGAAGTCATAAGGCATGATATCTACCCTTTTAGTTGATGCAAAAAGTAAACCCCTCCCACACCCTTTTTACTATATCTCCCCGAGTTCTTTTATACAAAAAATATTACAGAACCAGAAGCAAGAAAAAGATTAAAAATACATCACAGCCTACAGCTAGATCCGAGCAGTCTAATTCAATCTTGATATCCAATGACATATGTTTCCACAAATCCAGATTCCAGATTTCCAAGGCCTTCTCTCACCCAAAATGTTTCAACGTTCCAAGGAGCCTCAAGAACTCCAGGCAGTGCTTACACTCTGGATAACAATTAGAACAGAATAGTGCAGTGTGAAATTGCCATCCCTCAGGCATCCAAGTTCAGAGGGAGCTCCAGGGTCCCAAAGCATGGCTTACCAAAGGGGGCAGAACTTAGAACTAGGAATAAGTGCAAAGTGAGAGAGGGATTAGGGAGCCATAGCAGAGGGTGGTCATAACCAGCCATGGGCAGAGACTGGCACACCCCTGACCATCTACTTGGCCAACAAATAAAGAGCAGACTTTTAGAAGTCAAACCTAGGTCTGGATGGTGATTAGGGCACCACCAGTCCTGAGTTAAGGCTCAGCACATATGGGGCAAAGGGAATGGGAATTAATTTGAGTAGAGGTTCAAGAGATCTTGATTCTAAGTCATGAGTGGCAATAATANAGCACAAACAGACTCAAAGATGCAGAAACATGATGAAAGAGAGCATGACAGACTAGGATGAACACATAGTGAAGAAGGCATAACAGAGGAGGAGAAGTAAACACATAGTTTGGAGGGTGTTATTTAATTAGAAGGACATACCAGTTGCAAGCTTTAGAACAGCAGAATAGTAGAAGCAAGTAACAGCCAGAAGTCAACAGGAGCAGGCTCAGAAACTTCAGCAAATATTTGAGAGTTCAAGAGTAACTCAAAGGTATTTCAGACAGTAGAAGAGAAGAGGAGCAGAGTGCTCAGTATTAGAAGTAGAGAAAGTAGTAGTAGAGAAAGTATTGCATTATATAGTGTTCAATTCAAGTCTGAAGTATTTTTGTGGTTTTTTTCCGCGTCTGTGTCTGTGTGAGTTGTGTGTAGTGTCTTGTTTTTATAGTGCAGAAAACGAGTAAGCAAAAAAGGCAAGAAAATAGTTTACAATCAATCACAGAAGGTCTCCCTAAGGTTAAGGGGTTTGATTTCAAATGGGCATGAGACAATTAAGGAAAGATGAATAATTAAAAAACCTTTCCAAAGTACCATAACACAGGTAAATACATAGGGATTACTTAAGGCAAGAATCCTATGGTACATGATTTGTGGGAAATAAGGCAAGTAGGTCAATCAAACACCCAATAAAAAGCTTTGTTCGAATGAACTTAGTCAGAAAAAAGGTGAGGAAAAGTTCAATTGGAAAATCAATAACCAATAAATCGAGCTTTATTAAAGGAGATTGGAATCAATTACAAGTTGGCTGAACCCTTTTGAAAGAAAACCCTCATATATAAGAACACAAGCGTCAAGCAAGAAAGAAAAGGTTGGCATAGACAGTATCAAAATCATAAGCGAAAGATTCCAGGTCCGTCTAGGGTTTCAAAGTCGAGTAGGGTACAGAAAGGAGAGGGCAAGCCATCAAACAGACTTAGAGAGTCTCATGAGAAAACACATAGATATAATGGCAAGTTTGAAGCAATAAAGTAAAAACAAAGCATGTTCAAGAAAAGCTCCGAACTCAAGCAAGTTCAAGAGAGAATAGAGGCGACATAGAACTTAAGAAATAGTTGGCGAAACAGGTTTAGAACGCAAACAAAAGTCCAGTAAAGGAAAACAAAAGCTCAGTAAGAAAATGGTAAAGGAACACATAAGCTAGACATGTGAAAGCATGTTGTAGAAACAGTAGAAGAGATAACAGAGCACAAGTAGAAGAACATGCATAATAACGGCAAAACATAAGAACATAGGAGAAAATATGCACAAGCGAAAACACAAAAGAACAAAGCATATACAGGCAGATTCACATAAAGAAAGAAGAAGAAGAAGAAGAAACGGAAATCGTTTTAAAAGTTTTGGAAACCCTAAATTGAAACTAACTAAGTTTGAAAAGAGAAATTTGGGAAAAAGCTTTGAAACCTCGAGTACACCACAGATCTATCACAGATCTAAGAAAATAAAGAGAAAGAACCTCGAACAGCTTTCAGGGTTTCTAATAAACCCTAGAAACGAGAAGGCTTGGAAAGGATCTTGCCTGGAATAGGTCTGGACCATATCTAGGCTCTTGAGGCTCGAACACGTCATAACGGAGCCAGAGAAGCCACAAGAATGCAAATAGGCGAGGATCTGAACAGGTCTCATTGAGGCTGAACCTCGAAAGCCTTGAATAGCCGTGATTTAGGGTGAAGGAAAGTGAGCACAGGCTGTCTATGGCCTGAGAAGCCATGGACTCCGGTGGGATTTGGTCGGAGAAGACGACAGAGGCGGCTAGGGTTTCGAGTGTTAGAGCGCGTTTGAGAGAAGGGGAGTATTTCAGGGCGGCGGTCGAAGTGAAATGAGAGATAGGGTTAGGGTGATATGAACTTAAAAAGGAAAGAGTGGTTGTGGGCCGTTGATCAAAATGATCAACGACCAGGATTAAAAGATGAAACGGACGGGTTTAATTAAACGAGTAAAGGGCCGGGTTAAAATGGCATTGGGTCATCGATTTGGGCTGGATTTGGGGTCAAAATTGAGAGGCCCAAATGGGCTATAATTGAAAGTAATTGAGGCCATAATTGAAATAGCCATTTTTCCCTTTTGATTTTATAAAAATAGTAAAAGATGTTTAAAATCAAATTAAATACACTGAGTTAGTAAATAATATGTAAGTATTAAATTAAAAATATTGGGATTGATTTTGTAATTAATATTGCTATTAAATCTGAAAGTGGGCTAAAATTACAATTTCATACAACTTAGTTTTAAAATACCAAATGGGCTTGAAAAATTATATAAAAATCATGTAAATTATGTTTTGATGTAGATGTGAGAATAAAATAAACTATTCTCCAAAATGGCAAGTTTTGGGAATAATTATTTGGATTTGTGGTGTAAAAATAGGCCATAAATTAGTTTAAAAATCCTTTTAAAATGCCAAAATCTTTTGGGATGCTCATATATGCATACATATGCTATTTGGAAAGTATTTTGAGTATAAAAATACATAGGGAAAAATTAGGTATCAACAGCTGCCCCTCTTTACCCGAGGAGGATGAAAGAGTTGTCGAGTAAAGACAAGATGGCCAATTTTGACCGGAATCGGCGATTGTAAAAGAATTTTGATCGCGCTCTGGTTTTTGAGTTGCCTACATATCCCTAGTTTTACAGGAATTAGGCCATATGTAGTTCAGGAACCATTGACGGAATGTGTCGATGGAGGTTCGAAAAGACGAACACGATACTTATGATTTAAACAGGTGTTTGGGGTTAAACAAGTTGCGGAGAATAAGAGCGGGATCGCTCCTACTGAGGCGGCCGTTTGCTAGCCAGTGTACCTATAAATGAGCAATGTACGCATATATTGTGCATAATTTAAACATGATGCAAGTTCCCGTCGGACCATGAATGTTGTCTTCGAACGGTTAGGATGACGTCCTAAGGCTATGATGTCCTGTGCCATGAAGAGCATAAAAGTAAAGATTCGCAGGACATGAAATGATGTTCTCGGGCTGTGCAGATGGTGCCTCCAAACTATGACACCTTTGAATAAGTTGGCGATCTTTCAGCCCATGAGAAGGTGGCAATCTTTCGGCCGAATGAATGCAAAGAGTGGCGATCTTTCAACCAAAGTGAGAATTTAAATGCGGGTGGCAATATTTCAGCCGTTCGAAAATATAAAGTGGCGATATTTCAGCCATGCAGGATGGAGACAATGCTTAGTCTCGGAAGGCAGATAGGTAGCCTTATGCAATGCAGATGGAGATAGAGCTTAGTCTCGGAAGGCAGAAAAGTAGCCTTATGCAAAAATGCAGATGGAGACAGAGCTTAGTCTCAGAAGGCAGAAAGGTAGCCTTGTGCAAAATGCAGATGGAGATAGAGCTTAGTCTCGAAAGGCGGATAAGTAGCCTTTTGCAGGATGGAGGTAAAGCTTAACCTGGGAAGGCAGAAAAGTAGCCTTATGCAAAATGTAGATGGAGACAGAGCTTAGTCTCGAAAGGCATATAAGTAGCCTTATGCAGGATGGAGGTAGAGCTTAACCTCTGAAGGTGGAAAATAGCCTTATGCAATGCAGATGGAGACAAGGCTTAGTCTCGAAAGGCAGATAAGTAGCCTTATGCAGGATGGAGGTAGAGCTTAACCTTGGAAGGCAGAAAATAGCCTTATGCAATGCAGATGGAGACAGGGCTTAGTCTCGAAAGGTAGAAAATAGCCTTATACAAAAAATGCAGATGGAGATAGAGCTTAGTCTCGAAAGGCAGATAGGTAGCCTTATGCAGGATGGAGGTAGAGCTTAACCTCGGAAGGCTGAAAAGTAGCCTTATGCAAAAATGCAGATGGAAATAGAGCTTAGTCTCGAAAGGCAGATACGTAGTCTTATGCAAGATGGAGGTAGAGCTTAACCTCGGAAGGCGAAAAATAGTCTTATGCAATGCAGGAATGTAAAGGAGTGAATGGTAGTAAGTTTTCTTAGCTGATAGATAATTGTGATATCGTGACTATTGGGGAATGTTGGGTGTAGATAGTAGATTCGTGAATGAGTGATCGTTCTGAAAGTTTCAATCCTGCAGAGTACAAGTGTGTGAATATATTCAAGGATTTGCGACCTGGGGTGCTTGCATCCAAAGAAAAATTGTGAGTTCTGTAGAGGGGGGAAGGTTAGTTTGTATCCCCTGGCTCTTGATGTCATGTATCATTGGGGTAGCGTTGCTAAACGATAGCGATTCCAATGATATTTTATGCATGATTCAGTAAATATAATGTAATTATATATTTGAAAACGATTTTATTTTGGATGAACCAACGACTACAACGTGGTTTAAGGACACGTCAACCTTGCTTGTTCCGGAATTTTGAGGGTCCTCCTCAAAATTCTGCCCCAGTTTACTGGGCTGGTGCTACTGACGGCTGTGCTGAGTAACTGAAAGCGGATCAACTCCAGAATTTTGAGGGTCCTCCTAAAAATTCTGCCCCAGTTTACTGTGCTGGTGCTGATGAGAAGACTGACTATGGAATTTTGAGGGTCCTCCTCAAAATTCTGCCCCAGTTCCAATTGCGGGGAAAAATGGGATTTTTATTAAAGTGTAACCGAACCCATAGGGCTGCCTACGTATCCCATCATAAACGGGAATCAGGTCAGGCATAGTTCAAATTACATCATGAAGAAAAAGCTTATGATCAAATATAGTATCGTTTCACTGCGTCTGAGTTGATTGGCTTCGGCCAGACTTCTTCGTCCATTTCTGCAAGAATAAGGGCTCCTCCAGTTAGAATCTAGTGAACCATGTACGGTCCTTGCCAATTGGGAGAGAATTTCCCTTTTGCCTCATCTTGATGTGGAAATATCTTCTTCAGCACCAGCTGCCCTGGTGTAAACTTCCTCGGCTTAACTCTCTTGTTGAAGGCTCCGGACATTCTGTTCTGATATAATTGACCGTGGCAAACTGCATTTATTCTCTTTCTATCTATAAGGTCTAACTGCTTGTAGCGACTTTGTACCCATTCTGCGTCGTCTAGCTCTGCTTCTTATATGATCCTCAAGGAGGGAATTTCTACCTCGGCGGGAATGACCGCTTCTGTACCATAAACCAGCATGTAGGGAGTTTCCCCGGTCGATGTACGGACTGTGTACGATAACCTAATAAGGCGAACGAAAATTTCTCATGCCACTGCTTGTGCCTTTCAATCATCTTCCTTAGTATCTTCTTGATGTTCTTGTTGGCTGCTTCTATAGCTCCATTCATCTGAGCCATATCTGGTGGTACCCAGCAAAACAATCAACGAATGACTGCAGTTCATGTTTGGCGCAGTTGTCAATCAGGATGTGTATATTTGGCAAGGGGAAGTCATCTTTGGGACTAGCCCGGTTGATATCCCGGTAGTCGACACAGACTCTAACCTTCCCATCTTTCTTCGGTATTGGTACGATTTTAGCTAACCATGTTGGATACTCTACCACTCTGAGAACCCTGGATTTGACTTGCTTGGTAACTTCCTCTTTGATTTTCAAACTCATGTCTGGCTTGAACTTTCTGAGCTTCTGTTTTACTGGCGGATATGTCGGATCTGTTGGCAACTTGTGAGCTACAATGGATGTGCTGAGACCAGTCATATCATCATATGACCAGGCGAAAATGTACTCATACTCTTTTAAGAACTCAGTGTACTCTTTCTTTTCTGATGACGACAAATGCACGCTGATGCGAGTTTCTTTGATATTCTCTGTATCTCCCAAATTAACAACCTCAGTTTCGTCTAAGTTAAACTTAGGTCTGTTCTCAAAGTTCTCGACCTCTCTGACAACCTCTTCTGGTATATCATCTTCCTCTCCTGAATCTATATCTGTTTGTTGTGTTGCCTCATTGCAAGTTACAGTCGTCGGTTCATCATCAAGATATGTAATAGTAATGTTGTTTAAAATAAAGTAAATGATTGAGAAAAGTAATAAGAGCAAGATATAAAAATAAACATGGAAAATGCTTTTGATTAAATTCATAACTGTTCTAAACATCGGAGCTCTTTTCAAAAGTAAAGACAATGCGGAAAAGTAAAATCAACTAAAAGTAAAATGCGATGCGTGGTGCGTCGTTTAGCCTTGCTACCCCAAAGCTTTCCGGGCACTGGTGGTCCTGACTGACCAATTGGTGAGGCGTTCCCCTCGATTCACAACTTGAATTAAAGGTCCTTCCTCCTCGATGATAACACAATAGTCTATATAATCTCCCAGAAACAGGTTCTTCTTCGCTGCCAGTGTTTCGTCTTCATCTGATCCATATATAATGTTAGCAGGCTGAAAGGTCTGCTCCAGCTGAGGTATAGGGTGCTCTAGCGGATAATAGGGACCGCGCCATGGTGGTGACCATTCATTGAACTCTTTCCAGGTGTACTCATACCCTAGGACAAAAGTAGTACCGTGCTTCTTCAGTTTGATGGGTTTGGTGATACCTCGGAGATTCTTGCCAAGTCCTTTTTCGGGTTCATACCCGCTCCAATTCAGGATGCTCTCAATTTTGTTATCCCACCACTTGTCTTTGTCTATGGCATTAACTCCCTCGATGTGATGGTATGTTTCTTCACCTATTCTTCTTCTACATCCAATCATTGGGATGGTTTGGCGACTGTATATAGGGTTGCTACCGTCGCAATAAATGATCACTTCCTGATAATTCCATTCAAACTTCACTACTTGATGTAAGGTTGATGCCACAGCCCCAGCGGCTTGGATCCAGGGTCGTCCCAGCAATAAATTGTAGGATGATGGCACGTCTATGACTTGGAAGTCAACATCGAACCAGGTAGGCCCCATTTGCAAACACAGGCTAATTTCCCCAATGGTAGATCTTTGAGACCCATCAAAAGCTTTAACATTGATAGCCCCATCTTTTATCTCATTCAAACCTTTCCCCAATGTTCTGAGAGTCACTAGCAGACAAATGTTGAAGCTAGATCCCCCGTCGACCAGGATCTTGGTGATGAAATAATCTTCGTATTGCACAGTGATATGCAACGCCTTGTTGTGACTAAGTCCTTCTGGTGGTAACTCATCCTCGTGGAATGTGATCTTGTGACTTTCCAACACTTGTCCTGCCATATTTGCCATTTTGCCTCCGGTTATGTTGCTGGGAACATAAGCTTCACTCAATATCTTCATCAAGGCATTTTTATGTGCCTCAGAGCTTTGCAGAAGAGCCAGGATCAAAATCTGCACTGGTGTTTTGTTCAGTTGCTCAACGATCGAGTATTCCTTGGCTTGTATTTTCCTCCAAAGGTTATCGGGTCCAGTTTCAACAGGCCGCCCGGAGGCCTTCTTGCTGGACTCTGCTAAATGTTACGGAGTGTATACTCTGCCGATTCTAGTCATGCCCTGTGCGGCGATCACTTTTTTGTTATGTGTTTTCCCTTTTCTCCTAGCTTCCGCTGTGTAATCCCAAGGTATGGCGCTTGACTTGAACGAGGTTACGTCTGTCATAGAAACATGAATTGGAACCCTTGGAGGTAACACATCAACTTCAAATGGTGCAGGTGACTTCGGAACTCCGAACTCGACCTCAATTGGTTTTGGCGACTTTGCAGGAGGCACTTCAAACTCGAGTGGTACAGACACATTTACCACATTGCCCTCGGAGAGCTGGATCTGAACAATAATGGGATTGAGGGTAACCGTCTGTTTCTTAGGCTCATCTCCTTCGGCAATCAATCTGATTGACCCTTTGGGGTCCCAATCATTCTCTCTGTCGATCATATGGATGCCTCCACCCTTGTGGTAAGGCAGAGGGTTGTTGCGAACATTGGAAGCGGGCTCCCTTGCCATAATGACCTTGTTATCAATCAAATTCTGAATCTTATCTTTCAACGAGTGACACTTGTCGATGGTATGACCTTTAATTCCAGAATGGTATGCGCAAGTTTTGGTTGGATTAAACTATTGGGAGGGATTTTCTAGAGTTATGGCTGGGATAGGAGTAACATAATCGGCCGTTTTGAGTTTTTCATATATTTGGTCGATTGGCTCGGCTATGGCGATGTATTGTCTGGGAGGTCTGCGGTCGAAATTTGTTCTGGGTCGAGGAAAGTTTTGGCGAGTCAGTGGTGATTAGTAATGAGAAGTTTGGGGGTAATATGTTTGGTACACCGGCGCGGGTTGGGAATATCTTGGTGAGGTGGGTTGATATGTGGGTGGTGGAGGTGATTGGTAGGCAGATGGTGGCATTTGGTATGTAGGTGAGGGTGCTTGGTAATTTAGGGTAGGTTGATATGTGAGTGGAGTTGAGGGATAGGTTTGGTACTTCATAGGGG
>MU756517.1:4188-16920 GCA_026770625.1 Nicotiana glauca | reverse complement strand
GGGGATTTGGTTCTTTGCGTAGCCATTACGGAATTCACGTCCTTTTTCTTTGACGTGCCACCAGACTGTAAGGCCTTGTTGGTGGCCTATAATGCTTTGAGAGTGGTGACCATACCATTCTTGATACCTTCTTCGATTCTTTCTCCCAACTTGATGATGTCGGAGAATTTCTGACCCTCTATCAACATCAGTCTCTCATAGTATTGCGGATCCTGAGCCCGGACAAAGAACCTATTCATCTGTTCTTCCTCGAGGGCTGGCTTGACCTTTGCAGCTTCTGACCTCGAACGAGTTGCATACTCGCAAAAGGTTTCTGTGGGCTTCTTCTTCAGATTCTAGATATAGAACACATCCGGCGCATTATCAGTGTTGAACGTGAACCGGTCCATAAAGTTGGACGCCATGCTCACCCAACTTGTCCACTTCTTTGAATCTTGGCTGATGTACCAAGATAAGGCATCGCCTTTCAGACTCTTCATGAACAGCTTCATGAGGATTTTCTCGTCCCTTCCAACTCCTACCAGCTTATCACAATACATTCTTAGATGGACCCTGGGATCACCTGTACCGTCAAACATCTCGAACTTGGGAGGTTTGTACCCCTCCGGAAGCTCCACATTTGGCTGAACACAAAGATCTTCATAGTTCAACCCTTCAACACCTTTGCTACCCTCGACACCTTGGACCCGGCTAGTCAACTTCGAGTTCGGCGGCCAAATTCCTGATAAGGGAGTCCTTGTCATCTGATTCGTGTACACTTGAGATTGGCTGGGTATAGTGGGGTGTAGTGTCCACAAAGATAGGGGTGTTATGGTCGTTTACGGCGTTTTGTGGTTCGAGAATGAGTGGTGGAGTGTTGTTGCATATGTCACAGGCCTGGGTATTAGCTGTTTGTACTGGTGGCTGTGGAGGTACGGGGTTCTGGGTGTCGGCATCAGCAGCGGCAAGAGTGATTGATAGGCTTGCCAGGTTCGGGACTTTTTCTAATTCTTCCCGAAATCTCAGCAAAGTCTACTCAAGATGAGCAGCAGTTTCCTTGGTGATTGCAGTGTTCTGAGAAGTTTCCTCAATTTCCTTTCTAGCGTTTGCATCTCCCATTCTACTTTTGTTCCTGTTTCTGGTAGGACTCGGAGGAGGAGGAGGTGGAGGGCCCTTGGATGTTGTTGAGTATGCTGATGGTGCTAGAATGCACGAACTAACCTTTGGAAAGGGGAATAAAAATAAAAGAAAAACAAAAAGGTGAAAAGTTAGTGCGGATTCTGAACAAAGAATATTGCGGTATTTAAACACGTTGTGTAGGAATATAAATTGTTTCCTAATTTGGGTGCCTCGTTGCGCCCGAGGTAGGCCTAGCGACAAGTTAAATTTGGAGAACTTATAATGCTAAATGCCTCATTTTATTGATAAAAATAAGATGAGTCTAAAACATAATTTGAAATAACAGAAAGATATCACTAGTGGCGAGTGGCCTTATTACATTAGGAAAGCAAGAAATAAAAGATCCTAACTACTTGGTCCCAGAAGGACCTTCCCCAGATTCGGTATTCTTGCCTCCCTCGTAGAGTTGCATCAACTCGTGCAGTCCTTGCAGCAAATAGGCCTGAGCCAAATGTCCGCCTGCACTTCCCTCGGCATTTTGGCAGTCTTCAATCCTCTTCAAGAACTTTCCTTCCAACTCTACTAGACCTCTTTCCAGATACCCTAACCACTTGTTGGCGTTGACAGCCATGTCCTTCCACTCGTCGATCACTTTCTGGTGAGCTTCTTGTATTTCTCGGTGCTCATTTTCACACTCTCGCATCCTCTTGCGCAGTTGATTGTATTTAACCTGCGCTGCAGCTTTCTCATCAATAAGCCTATGACCTCGGACGAAACCTGGGTGATCTAAACCAATGTGATTGCCTTCTAACCAACCCGAATAATGTGGCACACACCCTGCATGATACCTGTCTGCTTCAATAGTTTCTCTCCCCAACACAAACTTGCAATGCCACATATGTTGAGCTTTACACCTGTGCGGGCTATCGTTATCTTGAAAGTCAGCCTTGAAATGACTCATTTTGTCTACCCTTGGTATGATTTGTTTCCTCTCTGCTTGCCTCATTGCTCGGAGAGGGACATAATGATGAGTTCCCCTCAGACCGATGAGTATGGGGAACGGTGCATCTTGAGAACGAACAATGAACTCCCCTATTGGGAACCACTCGAACATCCATTGTACTTGCTCTTCATTTAGATTTTCAAACAGCTCCACCCATCATCTAGCGTCCTCCGGTTGAGCGAATATGTTGGGCATGAAGTTCATTCGCTTGGGGTGGTGGAAAGCGATATGGTCATCCCAATCCCTGCGTATAATCTCCTATCAGTAGTCACCTTTCTGAAGGTGTTCTATAAGCCAGAGTTGAAGTAACATATTACAACCCTCAAAGTGCGGTGCCCCTTGTTGACATTTTCCTAAGGCTCGATAGATTTCAGTGATGATCATGGGCACTATGCTGAAAGAATGCCTGTCGATCCCTTCCATTAAGGTTTTGGTTACCATGGCTAATCTGGTATGGATCCTAGCCTTCTTCATGGGAACGATCATCATACCCAAGAAACAGAACACGAATACAAAGACCCTCCTATGTATATGCCCTGAAGAGGTAAGGGCGAATTCGTCAGTGTAGGTGCGGTAGGACTTGCTATGACCAAACCATTCATACAGGAAGTCAAATGGTATATAGGAATCTTTTAGGCAAGTCAGATCCGGATTCTTCTTGAGTCCCATTATTTTGAGGAAACCCCTACGCTAGCGATTCTCTGGCATAAGTAGACCCGGAGTCTCCCAAGGAATTCCTGCTAGACCCCCGATTTCTTCTAGCAAAGGGGTCATTTCGAGGTCCCCGAAGCGAAAAACTAACCGATCACTATCCCAGAACAGAGTTGCAGCCTCTATGATTTAGTTGTTAGGCTGGATTTCCAGAAGTGAGGGCAAATTCCCTAAGTACCTGCGGACAAGGGTCTGATCGCTGGCATGAAGATCCTCCCACCAACTTAGTAACATTGGGTGAATGTTGGATACCATACCGAATATGGGGATTTCGTGCCTCATCTTTTGCAAAACAATGGGTTAGACCCACAATCGACTATTTAAATCAATAATTAGCATAAAGGCATTCAGTTCTCCAAATAAATGCATACAAAGTGAAGGCGTCCGTTTGGGTTTCGAGGAAACCCGATGGACTTTGGTTTAGGCTATCTTAATGAGTCATTATGCTGACAACACAACTGACTCGGCTAAGTTTGACCATGATGCATGAACAGTTTAATAGAGCAAGGTTTCTATTTTTTGGTGTGCTAGACAAGGTACCCTAGAGCGGACAACTCAAGAGGGAAAGGCGCGGAGCCGTCGACTACACCGTTGATCGACTGGTTTTACCGCAAATATGTCTTTGCCACATTTAGGGGGTTATAATATCGGAAGGGTGCAACCACTCATTATAAACGTTGCTATAGGATTTTTTTTGGCACGAGTGGAATATGATGTTGAAGATGTAGTTACAAGAATGAAGCAGATTGCATGTATTTTCACGTTCATAAAGTAAAAGATTACAATAAATGCTCAAAAATTACAACGTTATTGAAATATTAATAAAGCAGTAAAGAAAAAGAAGTTAAAAGAAGGGAAAGACATGACGAGTCAAGTTAGTTTCCGATGATGAAATAATCAAAAGCGAGAAATAAAGGCAATTACGGAAGCTATAAAGTCACAAAAGCATGTAATGGTAAAAACCTAAAGAATTCCCCAGCGGAGTCACCATGCTGTCGACGCCCTCCTTTTTCCCCCCTTATTCAAAAAGAAAGAAATCGGGTTTACAAAATTATGGATGAAACAACTCTTATTCCCTTTTGAGGAATCGGGTTATAGAATTTGAAGAGTCGCCACTTAATGATTATAGTGCATTAGGACACTTTAAAGAGAAGAATCGATTTTGAAAGAAAACCAGAGTTCGGGTAAGGGCTTGAGATTATCTCAAGGGGAAGGTGTTAGGCACCCCTCAAGATCCATTAGTGTGGTTCCCGGCTGTGAGCACGTGATTTTTGCACTATATATGAATTATTCCCAAATTTTCAAACAAAATGATTTTTTTTCTTTATTTTTTACAATTTTTTGTGAATTTTGTGTCAATTGTTTGCATTTTATTTGTGCATGTTAATTCTTATGGAAATACAAAAATATGCATTTGTATTTAGGATTTAATTTCATATTTTTAGTGTTAATTTGAGGTTAATTTGTTTTAGAACAAAACATGAAAAATCACAAAAATAGTTCATTTTTGCATTTTAATTATTTTTATTGTGAATTTATCATGAAATACTTTTTAAATAATTTTAGGAATTAATTAGTTTTTGCCTTGAAATATATTAGGATTTTATGTTAATTTTTGCATCTTTATAAAAATTAGAAAAATACGAAAATAACAAAATGGAAAAACAAAAAGGGAATAAAGAAAATACAAAAAGAGGAAAAATAGATAAAAGAAAAGTCTTGTTATTGGGCCCTTTTAAATTAGTTCCCAGCCCAAACCCCAAACACCCCACACCCTTACACCGACCCAGGCCCAACACCTCAATACCCGGCCCCGTCCCCTTCTCCCTGAAACGACCCCGTTTAGGAATTAGATCTCAGCCGTCCATCTCCTTTATCTATCGGCTCAGATTCACTCTCGATATTATAATAAAGTGTCTGAAGACTGATATTAACCCTAGAGACACACCCCCTTCTTCCTCGTACTCCCTCGCTTGTAACGCCGCCGCCGCCACCGCCACCGCCGGAGAAATTGCCACCATCTCCTGTGGCTCCCAAATTTACACCCCTATACCGCCTCAACGCCCTCTTCACGAATATGCCTTCATCTCCCTTCGAATCCCACCACAGACCTTCGAATGATCAAAATTGTTGTCACCGTCTCCGCCGTCTACGGCGGCGATACCTCCCAAACTGGCCCAAATTCAAACCAAGCCACCCCCACCTCCTGATCATTAATCCATCAATAACTTGCCTCATGTCGTGACTGAAATCCTCGAATTTGCAAATCCAAAAACGGTAAAAAACCCAAGTCATTCCAGTGGTTTCAAATGAACATGCCAAGGTCGCCTTGCCTCCCTCATATGGAATTCAGTGTCAACGGTGTTCGAATATCACCGAAGGTCACTCGAGATTTGAGTCAAGAGGTGGTAGATTTTTAACAGTGAGTAGACTGTTCTTCCGTTGTTTTTCTCCAGATTTTTTCTTTTTCTTGTTTGATCGATTAGAGTTTTAGTTTAATTTTGAGTTAGTTAGTTCTCTTCTACTAATTTGTTTGTGCTCAACACTTGGGTATGTTGGTTTAATTCCATCATATGTTTGATCTTAGTTATCATTAATTAGTCCATAGTTAATAAGTTGGTTGGGTTCTTTGGGTTTTCATTACTGAATTGGTAGTTTAATTGATGCAGCTTTAAGGGACAAGTAAACCTAGTTAAATTTCAGTCGTTTGTTGTGTTTAACTATAGTTGTTTGCTGGGTAAAGGGTTAGGAAGAGTCAGTAATTTTGAGAAGTTTTAAGGGGTAATTTAAAAACAAGGGAAAGGGTAGTATAGGAATTGTAATGGGTATAGGACCTTCTAGAATAGACTCTGTAGATTTCAGCTAAATAGGTGCACTTGTTCGAGAAACAAGTTAGAAATAGGAGGGTAAAAATGAAAATAAAGAGGGACTAAAATGAAAACACAAAATCTAAAGGTGCATTTCATTTTTGCCTATAAAAGGCATTACTATTACCTTCACACACAAGTTTTGGAGCCTCACAAAAATTCCCTCATTTCTCTGCAAGTTTCTGATCTGAAACTTGAGATCCAAACTCCAAAATCTTCAAAAAATCAAAACAAAAACAGTAGTGATTTCCAGAAAGACCAAAAAACAATAGAAAATCCAAAAACAGTTACTGATCCATTGAAATCTTCAGTTTAATTTCAAGTTTTGAGTATTTGATCTTCATCCTTAATTCCTAGGCTGATGGCTGAAATTTCATAGATATATGAGTTGATTTCGAATGAGTTTAGGTCCAATTGAGCCTGATTTTAAATGAACTTTGTTTTGCTGAAAGTGATTACTGCATTCTGGGCTATTTTCAAGTTTATTTGGTCTATTTTGCAACTGTTTTGAGTAGATCTCTCAATTCTATTTGGTTTAAAACACTTTGGAATTCTGAAATTCATTCCTGGGTTGATTGTTGATTTCTGCTATTGCTGATTTCTGCTATTGCTGATTTCTGCATACTGCTGCCATTATGTTGCAGTAGCTGATCTCCTTCTTCTTCTGTTGAAATTCTATCTCCAGGTTCACCTTTGGATCGCATTGATGTAATGTTGAATGAGTTTGAAATAGAAGCATTGGCCAAATTCAAATTCATATGGACAATACTGTCTTTGCTATCTGATAATTGCTAGTTAACTGAGTGTTTAGAATCTGTCTTTGCATTGCTAGGATAACTATTGGATTATATGTTGTAAGGACTGTTTTGGGACTGTGTTAACCTATTAGTTCATTTGATATTGTTAGGATAGCATGGTATGTTTTAGTCAGAATTCTGTGATGCATCTTTAGCAACCACAAACTTGATTCGAATAGTTCTATACGTTAGATTAGATTCAGTTGACTTGTTGACTTCTTTTGTTAGTTTATGGTAGGCAGCATGTTTTGGATTCGTGTTTACTTGGTAACTGTTAAATCATGCTTGTTTAAATAATGGCATTATTGAATCAGGCTCATTTAGTTTTAAGACTACTGTTAATCAATTAAGTTCCAGTTGCTGAGAATGTGGTAGTGATTAAGGCTGGGATACCTCCTTATAATTGCTTTGTTTCCTCTCATCAAAGGCTTCTTACATATTTGGGCTCGCCCGTAGGCCCAATTGGGAAGTGGCCCAGTCCCATTCCCTTGTCCCAAACCATTTCACGATTGGAAGCGCTTCCTTGAGCAGCCAGTGGGATTCGATCCCAAGCTGGAGGCACCAGCGGCCTCAGCTATCTTTTATTCACGATTGGGCTCAGATAATTGGGCTGTATCACCGCCCATAGTGCAGGCGTGTCTGTTACTTGGCTTTGGACTAAAAGGATTAAGTTCTTAATTTAACTTGGTATAATTAATTAGGTTTTCTTTTCTTTGTAGGGACAAATAAATAGCAAACCATAGTCATGTTAGGGTGGCCTTAAATAAAAATGATGAGACGTGCCTCGCCAAACGAAATACAAAATGTGGGGCCCTCAACATATGGTTATTAAAATGCATAGAATTTGGGAGGACCACTTAGTGAATTTCACGGCCTTCCCCAAAGTAATATTGCGTTTAGACTCTTTAGGCGCGATTTAATTAAATTACTTCCTTAAACTCGGGTGCGCATTGATGCGAACCAAATCCAAATCTCGACGAAGTCTAAATGTGTTGACAACCACGGGTGCATTGATTGCGACGTGGTTCGAAACGCATTTTCACGACGTCGTAATTCTTATCAAATAAATAATGATAGAAAAGAGGTTCACAAAATGAGACGAGCCTCACCGAACGAAAACAAATAAATGTGCGGCCCTCAATAAATTGTTATTAAAAATGATTAGAATGTGGGAGGGCCGTTTAGAGAACTTCACAGCCTTTCCCAAAATAATGTTACGTTAGAACCTTTAGGCACAATTTAATTAATTTACTTCCTTAAACACGGGTGCGCATTGATGCGACCCAAATCCAAATCTCGACGGAGTCGAAATATGTTGACAACCATGGGTGCATTGATTGCGACGTGGTTCGAAATGCGTTTTCACGACGTCGCAATTCTTTTAAAATAAACAAAGATAAAAAGCGGTTCACGAATAAAAGGCACATAAGCTAGCATGTATTAAAATCAGATAAAATCAAATGCAACAGTTGAGCGACTGTGATAGAACTACGGAACCCGGGAATGCCTAACACCTTCTCCCGGGTTAACAGAATTCCTCACTCAGATTTCTGGTTCGCAGACTATAACAGAGTCATATTTTTCCTCGGTTCGGGATTCAACCGGTGACTTGGGACACCATTAATCTCCCAAGTGGTGACTCTGAATAATTAATAACTAAATCCCGTTCTGATTGTCCTTTAATTGGAAAAATGCCTTTTCGCTCCTTGCGGGGTGTAAGTGAAAAAAAGGAGGTGTGACAGCTCTGGCGACTCTGCTGGGGACAAGAACCCAGAACTTCGATTCAGGGTTCAAAATTCGAGCTTAGATATATTGTTGTGTTTGGCTTTATCTGTTATCTGATTTTTTTACATTTTTGGACCTAATGTGCAAAATGTTGCTTTTTACCGCTTTGATATTATCTGAACTGTATATAAAACTGCTACGAAGCCCTTCTCTTCTCACCTCCGGGGATGCGCTTACTGGTTGAGACTCCCTATTCTGTTAGTGTCATGCCCTGAAATAAGAAAGAGGCCGGACAAGTTACTAAGTCAGATGACCTTTTGGTTCCTGGTACGTAGTCCCCTCCTCGACCCGAGTTGTACGGTCGGGTACACAGTCTAGAACATGTACCTAGGTTTTGAACCTAGAATAACTCAGCCTCATGCCGGATCCCTAGTAGGAACGCTTATCTGCACCATGTGCATTTTGACTTAGGGGGCTCAACACAGGGGTTGGGTCCGTCTAGGACAGGTGTACCCAGAATAACAGACCATCTTGATGCATCCTATGTGCTACATGTTGCATTTATTCGAGAGTAAACGGGTCATTTGGCGGACTAATAATAGTTGAGGGCAAATGAAAAATGAAAAAGAAAAAAAGAAAAAAAGAGGGTGAAGTGTGAAAATAAAGCAAGTGGGGCCTATTTATGTTTTGTTACATTTTATTAAGAAAAAGACCAAAAATGAAAAACATGAAAAATTCAAAAGATTTTGCAGTTTTTTTCATTTTTTTCAAAAAATCAAAAATCAAAAAAAAAAAAGAGTTGGCATATTTCATCATTTTCAAGGAAAAAAATATATTTTTTTTAAGTTAGTTGTTTTGTTTAATTTTTCGCTCGTATCCAATCTGCCTGAACTACGCTGGTTTGATTCTCACCGGATGTGAGATACGTAGGCAACCCTCATCGGGTCCAACCACCCCTTTTGCAAAAATAGCAAAAAATACAAAAAGTTTAATTTTTATCCAACAAGTCGGGTGACGCTATTCTTGTTGAAAAATAAGCCGAATAGGGCGCCGGAAGGCTGTTTTGCAAGAACAGCCATCCTGAGTCATTTTAAATCAGTTTGCGGGCACAACCTTAAAATCTCCCTTTCGAAAGTGTTGAAAGGTCGTATTTGCAAAACTGAGCCTTTTTTTTCTTAAATAAAATTTTTAGTTTTTTTAAAAATAGCCACTTTGCTTTTTAAGTCAAAATAAGCCATTACATGGCCATTTTTCTTTAAATAGTCACAGTTGACATTGAAGCCTTCTCAGTCTTGCGCAAGCCCGCAACGATGCCGAGAGATGCCCCGCGGGCCCCAAGATCTGAAGCTTTGATGTACTCTTAGATTATTCGAGTCGGTATTTTGTTTTTGAGTCTGTTGTGCACTTTCCTTTTGAAACAAAATAGAAAAACAAATAGTCTAGTAGTTTTTGTAATCGCAGTTGTTATTAATGAAAATTTAAAAATTCTCCAATGAAGGAAGGCAAAATGGACGATTATTTTCTGCAGGCTTTGGATCCTACCTACTATGGTCACCTGGTGTCAGCAGTAGGAAAATCTTTTAACGAGGTAGTGAAAATGGGAAGTATGGTTGAAGAGGGGCTCAAATCCGACAAAATCATGAGCTATTCGGCAATCAAGGCAACTACCCAGGCTATCCAAAGCGGAGGGGTACTGGGAAAGAAAAAGAAAGAAGATATGGCTGTAGTTGACTCGAGAACTTGGTCCAGGGGCCTATCACCCTATTACCCTCAACCTCGACCCCGTCCCCAAATCTACTCCCACAATCCACAGCACTATCACCCACCCCATGGTCCCCACTTCTCTATCCACCATCCCTAGTATCCTACCCATGCGCCATGGCGTGCACCCACTCCATAAAATACTTACCCAACTCAAAGCACCCACCCACCTCCAAGAGCCTACAGGAATCCCCCTGGAGCAGGTTTGCGAGCTAGCCAGAATTTCAAGCAAGAGAGGGCACAGAAGCAGGAAACTTTCACCCCCATCGGAGAGTCATATGCAGAATTGTTTGAGAAACTAAAGCATTATAGCTTGATTGCACCAATCCCCCCTAATCAGGTAGACAAGCGTGCGAGAAGCTTTGACCCTTCTAAAAGGTGTGAATATCATTCCAATGCCCCGGGGCACAATGTCGAAAGTTGTCGGGATTTGAAAAGAGAGATAGAAAGAATGATTCAGGAAGGGATAATTACAGTCCAGGACAGTGGCACCCAGAACATTGCACAGAATCCTTTACCTGCACATGACGGTGCACATTTTGTGGGGAAGATCCATGGTGACGGGGAGTATGAGAATCCTCTCGGAAACTTGTTGAATGAAGGTACCAGTAATTTTGATGGGCAATCCAGTGGCTAAGGTGTTGAGTTTTGTGACACTCCATCTCTTGGTTAGCTAGAATGGAGTTTTGGTGGTTTATTTTGTTGTCATTTCTGTTGTCCGGATTATTTTCAGGGTTGTAATCCGGACATTTCTTGTTACTCAAACCCTTCTATCTTTTCACTTTGCTTTGTTTAGTCATAATAGCTTGTTTTAGTGCCGTCTAGGTTTGTTCAAGGGCTGTGACTAGTTCAGTCTGCTTATTTTGTTGTTTAAATCCTTTCACCGTCAGTCTAATGCAATTCTATATTTCCTGCCATTTCTATCATTTTATTTAGTTCCCTTCTCCCTTTACAATTCTTTTTTTGCTGGTTCTAGTGACATGACATGCACGCATAATTCTCAGCCTGGTTTTAAACGTCAGTTTAGTAATGAAGCAATGAAACAATGTTGAAGCTGTAAGGACATTCAAGGGAAATAAGTAAAGGCATTTTGAGATCACTTCGATCCCAAATGAAGTGAAACTGGGAGGCAAATAGAACATAAAGAAATACTTTTGAAATGCATCATGCCGCATCGGTTTGAAGCCAAAGGTAGGCTTACCCTAAATCTACAGGGACCGTTCGCGGTACCGAGATTGTTGCACAATGGTGCTGAGCAATTGACAAATACAGAAAGCAAGTATGTGAATCAATCAAAAGGTGTTATGTGTGTTCTCCTCAGCTTGTTTAACTGTGTAGTTTGTACTTGGCATGTTTTGGGAGATTGGAATGACGAAGGTATGTTATTCTGCTATCCAAACACTTTATCCTTTATTACCCCTTTAATCCTCGGTTGTTTTCTTGCATACCCCTCTTTCGGAATCAAATATAAAACTCGTAAGTCCGAGCAGGGAAAGTAAGTGGAAAACAAGAGAAAAACAGTGAGAAAAAAAAGAAAAAAAAAAGAAAAATGAAAAGGGAAGAAAAAAAGAAAAGAAAAGAAAAGAAAAGAAAGGAAGAAAAGAAAAGAAAAGAAAGGAAGGGAACAGAAAAGAAAAAAAAGAAAAGGAAAGAAAAGAAAAGAAAAGAAATGAAAAGAAAGAAAAAGAAAAATGGCAGAAAGAAAGATCGCAACAAGAACGTAGTTTCTATGGCCTAAACTACGTTTGAATTGATCCCGAAAGGGTACGTAGGCAGCCTCTCCCTGAGGTTCAGTCACTCCAAAACAAAAGTCCAAAAGTCCCCAAGAAAGAAACTTGGGCAGAACTGGTGGTTGTCGTGGGAAATCTGATTCCGAAAGTTGTAATTTTGAACCCATGTTGAATTGTGTTGAGCCTTTGATACCCTTCTTTCTATCCCCATCCAAAAGCCTGCATTATGGTCCAAAGAAAGACCTTTCGATCAGCCTTCAAAAAATGCCGATTCAAGTGAGCAGAGGTGTATCATATCAGGGGCAACACTCCGGTCCAAACGAAGGAAATGAAGAATGAGAAAGTCATGTTAATGAGAACCCTCACGGGTACCCCCAAGGTGATGAAAGTTGAGGGAGATCAAAATGAGAGAGTCTTGTTGGTGAAAACCTTCACGGGCACCATAAGGCAACAGTGAGTTGAGAGAAAAATCAAAATGAGAGAGGCTTGATGGTGAAAACCCTTCGGGCACTACAAGTCGAATAAGGATTGTGAATCAGATCGGGCAAGTGGAGCATTAAAACCTAGTTTCACGGCAAAAGGTACAACAACAGTTGAACATCAGATTTGCTAAACAAAGCAGGTTGCAGGTGCATGTCAAGGTCGTTAGAGTCGGTGTCACACCTCCTTTTTATGATTAATACACCCCGTGAAGGGCGTAAAGGAGTTTTCCAATTAAAGAACAATTGGAACGGGACTTTTTATTATTTATTCAGATTCGCCACTTAGGAGATTAATGGTGTCCCAAGTCACCGGTTGAATCCCGAACCGAGGAAAAATATGACTCTGTTAACAGTCCGCGAACCAGAAATCCGGATAAGGAATTCTATTTACCCGGGAGAAGGTGTCAGGCATTCCCGGATTTCGTGGTTCTAGCACGCTCGCTCAACTGTTGTATTTGATTTCATCTGATTTCAATACATGTTCTATTTTTATGTGTCATTTTGTTAATAATCCGCTTTTATTATATTTATTATTTATTTTACAAGAATTACAACGTC